>JAUYWG010000061.1:6183945-6206561 GCA_034779775.1 Enteromius afrohamiltoni | reverse complement strand
ATGTAACGTCGAAGTGATTCGACTGAAAGGGTAACTTTTATTTTGGATGCGATTAATCACGATTAATCATTTGACAGCACTAGTATTTATATATACATAATAAATATACACAGTCCATACACCTATGTTACGTAAACAAAAGCTTTTATTTTGGATGTAATTAATCATGATTAATTATTTGGTCCCACTTTATATTAAGCATCCCTAATACCCGTGTACTTAGTAGTCAGATGTGTATGTAGTATGTAACCACAGTCTAAGTACACATTGCTACATAGTATCTACATAATATCCTGTTACACATTTGTACTTACACGCACCATTCTGAGGGTTGTTACATATGTGAAGTTACAGAAATTCAGAAGTTACAGCTGTAGATACTATGTACCGGTGTGTACTTACACTGTGGTTACCAAATACATGTGTACTTCCATAGTAACAAGATGTGTATGTAGTAAGGACACTTAGTATAAAGTTATAGCACTAGTCTTAAAACAACAATAATAAGTATAGGTACTGTAATGTTGATGATGGGTGGAGGATGCGGTGCGGGGAAGTGACAGGCAAGGAGTTGAGGGTGAGTACAGAAAAACATAACTTGGAATATGAATGAAACACGGAGTAGAGAACAAAGACAAAACTGTTACATCACATGTCTGTCTGGTCTTGTTCTCCCCCTGTCTGTGTATTTTTTGGTTTAGCCCGTCATTGTTCCCTGATTAGTTCATTTGTGCCACCTGTCCTTTTCATCTATCCTCACTTTAGCTCTTGAGTTCCTGGGTATAAATACGGATAGCTTGAAACTCAAAAACATCAGTAGTTAAAATCTTACATGCTCTATGTTGTGTCGCTGTTTGTTTCACTGCCTCGTCAGCCTTTGTTTTTGTGTTCTGGAATTTTTCAAGTTTGCATTTAGAAGCTCTCGTCTCCTCTGCCCTCTGCCCTCACTGAGAGGTGCGGCTGCACACACACACAACGGACCACAATTGTGACAAAAACAAACACGTGCACAACCAAGGGTACAAGAAACTCAAAAAATACACTATGAAACAATAGGGAAACTCAAAACACCTGCAGGACATGGCAGGGAACAAATCAACTGATAATCACAAAGACAGGGACTCCAAATAAGGTCAAGACACAAATCAGAAATCAACATGAAACCAAAACCAGACGACAGGAACCAAAAATCAAACAAGACAGACAATGTTACAGGTACAATAAGTATTATTATTATTATTAATTATATTAATTAAAAAAACATTATTGTCTTACATGCTTATAAAGGCTACATTTACTCAAAAATGTAATACTGTAAAATATTAGTACAGTCTAAAATTCATATATTTTAAAATGGCATTTATTCCTATGATGGCAAAGTTGAATTTTCAGCATCATTACTTTAGTGTCATATGATCCTTAGAAACCACTGTAGTGTATATTGTGTGTTTATAAATCCACATTTATAAAATAATGTTTAAATGCAAAATGAGGCTTAGTTTAGTTGGTCTGCAAGCTTAAGACTGCAGAACTGAGACTTAAACAATCTTATAACATGTCCACCCACTTAAACAGAATAGAAAATTATATGAGAGATGACTGATGGCAAGTGAACAACCTAAAAAGTCTATTTAGAAGTGTCAACTGTGTAACATGTCTGAAATCAGTCCCTAAAAAAGTTTGCATGAGGGAGAAATAACAACTGTAGCTGAAAAATGATGTGCAGGACATTAGCAGACTAAAAGTAAAGGCAACAAATACTTCTTAAGGTCTCTAAAGTACAGTAACAAACGTCACACACGTCAATATTTACTATACTGTAAAGTTAGAATTTTTATTTTAGGTTTTGCTTGTTTTCTGAATCACACAAACCCACACGTACTGTACACCCTTCTCCCAGATTACTGCAGAAATGCCATCAAACTGTGCTTTACTGTTCAGGTCTGGGTTTGAGACAGACAAGATCTAATTATATGACAAGGGTCTGTGCAGAAATGTGCCTGCAGCAGCACTGTTTCTCCATTTACTCGCTCCACCTTTGTCCCTCTATACTCTCTAATCCTCTCATTCTCCTTCATGCTTCTTTTATTGTCATTAGCTGCTCCCGAACTCTCTTTCTGTCCATTCATTCTGCAATGCCCTTTATTTAAACACAAAACCATTTATCAGTTTTTCAACCATCCCGACCTCTGAATTAGCTGCATGAGCCTCTTGAATGTCTGTAAAACCCTACGCTGTTACATGATTGAAAAGTTTATAGCAGTAATCAGTTCGTCTGACAACGTTAGAGTGAATACCTTTACTGAAAAGTGGGTTGGCACGGCGTAAAGGTGAAGTTGGTACTAAAACTGATCATTAAAATTTGCTTTTGTTTACCTAATAAGGCTGCGTTTATACAGCAGCAAAATTTGGTTGTCAATCCTGTTTTTGAATCCTTGAAAGGTTACATTCAGACACAGTTTGGTTATTTACGAGCGTGACAATGGCATTCTGTAATCGGATTCACACCTGTAAATTTTCCGGACTCACAACCGCATTCTCAGAACACACACACTGTGTGAACAGACCAGGACTGGACAACTAGTTGTCTGTAATACACTGTGGGAGAGAGCAGCTCTACCGCACAAGTATTCTACTCTGATGCGCGTGTTTTTTATGTGTATTTTGGGTAACTTACAGGGAGAAATAAGCTGCGTGTGATTTGAAAATTGAATCCTGTCAGTTTTCCACCGAAGCCGCTCCCCTGTCAGTTTTGTGTTCTGTGTTTTGTGTTCGCGATTCAAATGCTCCGCTCTCCGCCCAAATTTAAAAGCTGCTGTCAGTTAATGAAGATTTGAAGCAGGATCTCACGGTTAGATTAAACTCTTGTCATGTCAGAAAGTGATAAGGCCTTCAGTTTATGGACTTACGCCATCTTTGAAATTACTCCGGTCACTGTCGCTATGGTTACTGGAATACAGGTAAAGAATACAGGCTTGACTCCCGTTTCATGTTCATACAGACAGAATAACCCATTTTTAATGGAACCATTTACTGAATCTTCGCACAAAATGGAAAAATTTATAAATAACCTAAGGTTTGTTCACACCAAGCAGGATAACTATAAAGATAACGATATTAGCGGCTACACCAGGAAACAACATCATCTGTTTCTCAGCTCATCTGCCTCTGCCACTTTAAATTCTTGAGCTTGTGATGGCAGGAGAGATTCTGACTGGCTGTCAATGTTTTTATCGTTCATCAAAGGAAAAAAGCCTTCTGTAGGTGATTCCAACTATATAGTTTCTGTGTCTTTTTCATTATAGCTGTGGTGTACACTCTGCTATTATTTATTACTGAGATCGACTTTTAGAACTATGTCTTTACTGTTATCTTTATCATGCTTGTGTCAGGAACTGCGCCTCTGTGGTCCTCTCCAGCATTCAGCAGCAGGAACCTTCGGAGTATTAGTGTTTCCACACGGACTCTTTTACCCCATGTACCTAGGCCTCGGCCCAACCAGTTCCGGGGCTTCTCACCGCATTTAAGCGCGGGCTTTGGACTAGCTCAGAAGCGAAGTCTCTTCGATTATTACCGAAGTGAGCCGGCAAGCCACGGAGCTCTTAACCCACCTTCAACAGTTGGAAAAGCTTACCTCGCTAACCGCTGATCTGGTGAGCTCCATCCAGGCCTTGACTGCTGCTACGGCCACCCAGAACAGGCCCGCTAATCCTCCCGCAACACCAGCGCCTCAGCCAGCTCCATCCACGGCGAATCCCACTAGACTGGCACTCCCGGAGAAATACGACGGTTCCCCAGGCAAGTGCAAAGGGTTTTTGCTCCAGTGTGATATCTATATGAAGTCACAGTCTGCCAGTTTTGCTGATGATGATGCTAAAGTGTCGCTAGTCTGCCCCCATCTACCACGACCTGAAAGTCACTTTCAACAAGGAAAGGGCTACCCAGCTGCCACCTCACCGACCCACAGACTGTGCTATCAACCTGCTATCTGGATCTATACTACCACGAGGTAGAGTCTTCCCCCTCTCTCAGCCCGAGACCGAGTGCATGGAACAGAAGAGCTGGCCAAGGGGTTCATCCGACCATCAAGATCCCCGGCCTCGGCCGGGTTTTTCTTCGTAAAGAAAAAGGACGGTGGCCTCCGACCCTGTATCGACTACCGAGCATTCAATGACATTACTATCAAGTATTGCTACCCGTTGCCTCTGGTACCCTCAGCTCTGGAACAGCTTCGGGCAGCTCGCCTCTTTACCAAGCAGGATCTACGTAGCGCCTACAACCTGGTGCGCATTTGAGAGGGGGACGAATGGAAAATCGCCTTCTCCACGATCTCGGGCCATTATGAATACTTGGTGATGCCGTTCGGACTCCAATAGTCCTTCTGTGTTCCAGAACCTCGTAAACGAGAACTTCCGTGACCTGCTTCACCGGTTCGTAATCGTTTATATAGACAACATACTCATCTACTCAGAAGACCTCAGCTCCCACATCACCCATGTCCGTACTGTCCTCCAAAGACTGATTGAGAATCAGCTGTACGCCAAAATAAGCAAGTGTGAGTTCCATCAAACTAAGATCTCGTTCCTGGGGTACATCATAAGAGATTTCTCGGGTTCGCTAACTTCTACCAAAGGTTCATCAAAAACTTCAGCCTGACGGCCGCTCCCTTGACTGCGATAACCAAGAAAGCCTATGAACATCTACCCTGGGGCCCTGAGAGCAAGGAGGCCTTCAATCTACTGAAGCAGAAATTCACGACTGCTACCATCCTCATGCACCCGGACCCATCACGCCCAGTGTTGGATGCCTTCAACACTGGAATCGGAGCGGTCCTCTCACAGCGTCAGGGCGTACCCGAGAAACTCTACCCTTGTGCCTACTTCTCACGTAAGCTCACTCCCCCCGAACGCAACTATGATGTGGGTGTTCGTGATTACTGGCAATGAAGTCAGCACTGGAAGAATGGCATCACTGGCTAGAGGGAGCTAAAGAACCCTTCGTAGTTTTTACTGACCACCGAAACCTTGAGTACCTCCGAACTGCCAAGCGATTGAACTCTCGCCAAGCCCTCTCCCTATCCCTCAAAGACCTTGGTCACATCTCGCCATAGACTGTGTCACCAACCTACCACTATCCAACCATCACACCACCATACTTACGGTAGTGGATCGGTTTTCCAAGGGCTGTCGCCCAATACCTCTTAATAAACTACCTATAGAATGGGAGACCACCCAAGTAACCTTAGAAAAAGTGTTCCATTATTACGGCCTACCTGAGGACATCGTCTCCGACGATGGAAGGCGTTTTGTACTCAACTAAACATCAACGTAAGCCTCATGTCCGGTTACCATCCTGAGTCCAATGGCCAGGCTGAACGTCTTAACCAAGAACTCATTAGTTTCCTCCGAACATACTGCCATAGAAAGCAGAATGACTGGAGCCAGTACCTTTTGTGGGCAGAGTACACCCAGAATTCACTTCGAAAATCAGCCACCAACATAACCCCGTTTCAGTGTGTGCTCTGATTCCAACCCCAACCCACTGGAAGGGCTTTGGCCCAGAGGAACGATCGTGGGTCAGTGCTGCTGACATACTCGACCCGGCCCTCATGGAGAGGTTTCACCGCGATCACCCAGAGAAGCCAGCCCCCAGACCACGAGGCAGACCTCGGCACCGGACCAACCCTCGCTTCAGGAGCCGCACGCGGGGGGGGGCACTGTCACGAACCGCTCCTCTGTGGTCCCCTCCAGCATTCAGCAGCGGGAATCTTCGTCGGAGTATTAGTGTTTCCACCAGGACTCTTTTACCCCATGTACCTAGGCCTCGGCCCAACCAGTTCCAGGGCTTCTCACTGCATTTAAGCGCAGGCTTTGGACTAGCTCAGATGCAAAGTCTCGATTTGCCCCAGCTATCGTTACCAAGCGTTTTCATTGACTGTTTTGCCTTCCTTTGATTTCTGCCTGTGTTTTGATTTCCGATTTATTTCCGCCTGTCCCAACCATTTCTGCCTGTTTACTGACCATGACTTTGCCTGCTCTCTGAACTACCTGTCTGCCTGTCCGACTACGATATTAAAATTGTTGCATATGGATCCAAATGACTCCAGAGATTCATTACAGCTTGAATTAGCCTTACTGTTTGTGTTGTGCCTGTTTTTACTTTTCACTTCTATTGATAATTATAGTCCAGAGATGGCAGGAAATAATGCAGGTTATGCTGTTGATTGTAGTTTTAGAACACAAAAAAAAGCTTAAGGAAAAGGGAATCGAATTTAATTTTCTGGAACAAAAGGACAGGAATTAATGTTACAATTAACATACAGAATTATTGTTATCTATTTTAGCATTTAAATGATAGGATATGCTGCAAGCACAATGAGGGAAGGCTCTGTTCATTTAGCTGAATCATTCTAAGAAAATGTGTCAGCTGGTACTCTTTGAAACAACATCCAAATAAAAGACATCAAAGAGAGCTACCCAGGTGATGGCTTCTTTCTAATAATGAAGAATAGCAAGATGGACAAATAGGAACTAAAGGACTGGTGCAACTAATGAGATCTCACATTTACATAAGCACTGTATTAGCATCCTAAATATGCATAACAGGCTCTCAAACTTTCAAGAGAAACTGCTTCAAAACATTTCACAAGCTCTTGTAAGTGTCTCAACGAGTACTCTGCAGTTCTGCTAGATTTTATAATCATCTTCCATCATAAGTGTGAATGGGGAAAAATCAAGGCGTGAGTCTACAATGTTAAAAGTCTTCGCCATAAAGTTTATAACTCAAAATATTTATTCAGCATTTCCGAAATAGGTCATTAGCTAAAATTTGGCCACCCTCAGGCCACCCAAGATATAGATGAGTTTATTTATAGGCAAAGATGTTTTAGAAATTTAGCAGTATATCACCCAAAAAAAATCCTACCAAATCTCACTTGCAGATATTTGCAGGGCTGCAGGCTGGGCGACACCCAACATCTTTGTGAGGTTTTACGACCTCCAGTGAAGACACAGGAGAACAAAGCCTCTACACGAAGACAGCAGGTGCATGGGAGACAGGTTGGTGTTGGCTTGCTGTGCCATACCCATGGGTTCAGAGCGCTTCTCTCAGTTGTTCCCCTACTAAGGTGAACCTGAGTCCTCCTGCCCCGTAGTCAGAACTAGAGCAGAGTAGTTCTTGACTGTGCTCCTACTGGGTCTCCTTTGCCCAGTAGGTTGTGGCTACAAATCTCAGTATTCCACAGTCAGCCAGAAGGCCGCGTTTATGCTTTATTATTATTAGGATTAACCCCTTGAGATGTACCATCTCGTTTTCGAGGGGGTCCCAAAACACAATGCGGTACAATCACAATGTTAAACAAAACACATTTACAATCCATCATTAGAGAACACAAAAAAAAAAAAAAAAAAAAAAAAAAAAAAAAGGAGAAAAGCACCACCAAATTAACTAGCCATTAAGGCTAATGTCACAATACGCTGGTGAACACGCTTCAGCGGAGGACAGAAAACTCGAAAGGCAGGAACTTCTTGGAATTAACATTTATTTATACAAGGAACAAAGGAGCTGAATGGGCATCACAATGGACAACATAACATTAACGATAGACAAGGATACAAGACATGGGGCGTAGTATTTATACACAGATTAATCAAGGACTAAAGACAAGACACCTGGAGAAACACGGCTGGCAGGGATTGAACACTGATGAGGAAGGCGGGTTTACAAATGATGAGAACACATGAGGGAAATGGCATGAAAACTACAAAGAGCACATGGACAAGGTAAACAAACACAGGCACTAGAATACACAAGACACGCCTACGGCGTTACAGCTAATCACAGATATACAACAAAACTTGATGAAAATACCTTATACACTACACACTGATCATAACAACAGTACCATAATCAATGATAACATGTACAAAAAAATCAAGGTTTAGTTAAAAATCTTAAATGTTGTAATAGATCGAATATGCACAGGTAAATTGTTCAAATCATTAGGAGCTTTGAACATAAAAGCTTTTTTACCAATAGTTTTTCTGACATGAGGAATAACAAAATAAGTCTGAAAAGAATGTCTAACTTGATAATTGGAAGAAAAAAGTACAAGATGTTGCTGTAAATATCTAAATCAAAATACATACACTTAAAAAATAAAAGCAAATGAATATAACGTCTTGTAAACAAAGATGGCCCCTGAAGTGTGTCATACATTGATCAATGATGAGTATAAAAAGAACATCCCAAAAAAATCTACAAAGTCTATTATAAGCTATATTAAGTGGTGCAAGATCTAATTTAGATGCAAGTTGGTAAACAACATCACAATAATCAAAAATTGGAGTAGAAGTTGAGAACCAAGTTTCTTCCGAACACTATATGAAAAACAGTATCTTGATCAATGTAATGTACTAATTCCAAAAATGTATTTTACGTAAAATATAGTTAATATGTGATTTAAATGAAAGTTCAGAATCAAGCCATACTCCCAAGTATTTAATAGTATCGGCTCTATGCAAAGAAACATAACACAAACACAAGAACCGCTCTTAGATTTAAGTTTCTGTTTCTGTCAGTCAACTCAGGGTCGTGGCCTTCTCCACGGGTCTGTTCCCATAAGTCGGAGTGACTCGAACATCTAGGTTACGTAGGTAACCCTCGTTCCCTGAAGGAGGGAACGGAGACGTTACATCCCCTTGCCACGACCCTGGGGTCGCGCTGACGCCGGCTTGGCTCCTGAGCGAAAACCTCCAGGTGCAATCTGTGCATGACAATGTTCATTGGCCTTTTCTTTGAATCTCAAAGGCGATAGGTCTCTCATGTGAGTTCCCATATGCAGAGATGGGCATAAATACATAGAAACGTATTTAAATACAAATACAAAATACTGTGTAAAAAATGTATTAAAATACAAATACAAAATACTGTTTGCATTTGTATTTTGAAAATACAAAATACATGTGAAATTGGCCATCAAGTGCAGGCATCCCTATTAGGCTGAAATATATCTGGACATATACTAAATGCAAAACAAAAACATTTAAATGTGTACTACTGAATTATGATTATGACTACTGAATATCTTCCTTTCCCGGCAGGAAAAACAAATCTTTTTTTTTCCCCCAAACATATTTTATTACATTTTATCACCATCATGACTTCAACCCAGTAACAAGAACTCAAAGTTAATAATATAACTGATGTAAAATGCTTAAATTTACTAAATGAGCCTGCAAAACAGAAATGTTGAATAAAGTAATGGTCCATGTTTAATACATACGTTAATTAAAAGAAAAGGTTTAATGAATAAAAAAAATATATATATATGTTACACAGATGAATGTTTTTACAAAATTCAAATACTGTATTTAACAGGATTATTTGGTTCTTTTGAAAAAAAAAAAAAAAAAACATACAGAAATCACATTGTATGATTTTTAAACAATTTATTTGATAATTACTGTGTCAAATAAGTATTTGATCACTTGCTTATCAGCCAGATTTCTGACCCTCAAAAACAAAACCTGTTATTTTGCTTTTAAATAGTCCAGCTACACTCTGCTCATGATTCTAAATTAGTAACACCTGTTTGAGGTCGTAAGCTGTCATAAAGACACCTGTGCACCCCACAATCAGCCAAAGTCTAAGTAGCAACATGGGAAAAACCAAAGAGCTGTCAAAAGACACGAGACACAAAATTGTAGCCCTTCACAAAGCTGGAAAAGGCTACGGGGCAATTGCTAAGCAGCTTGGTAAAAAAAGAACAACTGTTGGAGCTATTGTCAGAAAATGGAAGAGGAGGCCCCACGGAAGATCTCTCCTCTTGGGGTATCAATAATGCTAAGAATGGTGAAGAACTACACAGGAGGAGCTGGTCAATGCTGTGAAGAGAGCTGGGACCATCGTTTCCAAGGCTACTATCAGTAATACGATGACCCATATCAAGGTTCTGGAGTGGCCTAGCCAGTCTCCAGACATAAATCCAAGCGAAAATCTTTGGAGGAAGCTGAAACTCTGTGTTGCTCAGTGACAGCCTTTGAAACCTGACAGCTCTAGAGAAGACCTGTATGGAGGAGTGGGCCAAAATCCCTCCTGCAGTGTGTGCAAAAACCTGGTGAAGAACTACAGGAACTGTTTGACTTCTGTTATTGTTAACAAAGACTTCTGTACCAAATATTATAATTTGACTCAAGTGATCACATACTTATTTGACACGGTAGTTCCCAAAAAAAAAAAAAAATCATACAATGTGATTTCCAGATTTTTCTTTTTAGATTCTGTCTCTCACAGTGGAAATGCACCTATGCTGAAAATTGTAGACCGCTCCATGATTTCTAAGTAAGAGAACTTGCAAAATCACAGGGTGATCAAATACTTATTGACCTCACTGTATATATAAATATAAATATTACAATTTTCAGTGACACTTTAGTTTAGAGACCAATTCTCATTATTAAGTAACTATTAACTACAAATGTTGCCTCATTAAACTGCTAGTCTGTCGCTTATTATTAGTTAGTAAGGCATTTGTGAAGCTGGAGAATGACTAAGGGATGTAAAACATGCTCATGCAGAATGAGGCATTAACATGATTCATTAGCATTAACATAAGAACTAATCAACAAATAACTAATAGTGAGGACCGGTCACTAAACTAAAGTATTGTATTACTTATTTTTCTGGTGTAGTATATTTTTTGTAATATCTTAATCATTTAAGAAAATCACATTTCTCAAAAGTTGCTTAAGACATTGTTTTGTAACAAATCACTTTTTAAGGCGTCTAGCAACAAATGATGCTGGTAAAAGAAGGGTGACACATCGCTGTTCCATTAGCAGTCACACAAACACACACTGAAAATGAGTACAAATTGAGCTAAGTGCCTTGATCAAGACAGATGAAGGTAAACACAAATTCTATTTCTTTCTTCTGTGTCTGCTACCTTTTGGGACTTGGCCTGATATTGTACAGCCTATAATTTGGTTGAATAGAGCTGTGAAAAACAGCAGCCCTGTATATTGTGTGCAACAGTTGCTGGCTGATTAAGGTTGCCAGAGGTGTTATATCAGAGGACATCACATCGGTGAGGGACTCTAATTCTCCTGATTAGCTTCCAGTGCTTGCACACAGAAGATATATACAGAGATAAAGGAGGATAAGGCGCAGAGCATAACGCCATCACAGGAAATCATTTTCCCACATATTAGCATGAACTAAACATGGGGCGCTACACCTTTGCATGCATTTTGTACGTGTTTTTAAACTAATTTTATTCCTTTCATGTGCATTAATCTTTCCTTTAGAGGATTATCAAAGATCTTGTTTTCTTTGTGTAGTCTGATTCTCTCATGCTGTCAAAACACATTCTGTACATAAATGACATTGCTTGCGGCTGCATCCTGAACACACAAAAGAATATGCGTTACAAATGCAAATGCGTAAATATGGTAAACTAGGTGTTCTCTAGGCATACATTAATATGGAGTTGGTTTTATTGCTTTCTAGAGGAGATAGTTGATAGATTGCTATCATATCAAGTCACACAGCTGAAAACTAAGGAAATTCAAAGGCTGGGGCGAAAGCAACAGAAATTGAAAAAATTGCTGGTTTAAGAAAAATAAAGATACACCTGGTGTTTCTACTAATATAGTTACTTTGTCAATATTTTTTTCTTTTTTTGTCTTCGCTTATTAGGTCACCTTTGCAAGCACATCTTCCATTTCCCTGACAATAGCCCTTTTTAGAGAAGAGAAGGTGAGGTAAATTTCTGTTTCACAGATGCGCTTGATTTTAATCCTGTCCGATATTCTGTTTTTAGGCTGTTCACTGAGAAATCTTATATTGTCTATATGGCGATGCCAGTGAGTGTGGTACATTATTTCCAAAATGCTTTGTTTATTTTCTACTTCATTAAATTCCATAAAGTAAAAATGCATTGCGCTTACAAGTACCACTGGCATCCTATCCAAGATAAAAGAAGATTAAAGGAGAGTCAGATCCCAGACACGTCTCTTAACAGTGGTTGTGAAGCATCAGCACCAGCCATGATCCTCATCTCCATTTATTTCCTCTTTCAGATTTTGTACATACTGCTATAATTAACTTATTATTCATGCATGAAATGTCTCTGCCTGTTTGAAGACAAGCAAACAAACAATGCTTTATTTCTAGTCTTCCTACTAAAGTTCTCCTTACAATCATTACTATTGGCCATCAGGATGCTAATCAACGACAAATAAATTTTTTTGTTATTGCATAACTTCGCATAGCTTACCTCGAATATCTGAATATTTGAAATGCATGGCTGAAGTTTATTTTTTTAAAAATACCAGAGCGTCAAGATTGTTCACACTGACAACAGACTGAAATTAATTACTTTTTGGAAAGATGGCAGAGGATGGAGAGGAATTAATCCTGAGCGGGGAGTCGCTGTGGCCGTACCTCTAGAAGTTTGTGACGCTGACTGAGACAACAGTCTGTTTTCTTGCCATGTTGGTACTGTTTGGAGTAGTTTATAATTCTACTAATGTTGTTTGTCCTGTGGTTTAAGCTGCACTGAGTTACACATATGCATGCATTCAGATAACAATACATACAAACTCTCGACACCTTTTGTTATCAAAACTTCATGCTACGGTAATACCTCGGTATGAATGGCACGGTACAGTATTTATTGGATCATTTACATAAAAAAAAACTAATTAAGAAAACTCCAAAAAAAAAAAAAGTGCCAGAAGTGCTTAATAAACAGTTTACATGAACACTGAACATATCAATGGCACAAACATTAGCCAACTATCTGTAAACTTTGAAACAGGAACTTCAGTTTTGATAACAAAAAATGATTAAACCTTCCACACATCCGATTTAAAACCCACTTTAGATTGCTAGATGACATCATATATCAATTTGCATATTCATTACGTCAGTGCAACATATTATCTTGTTTCTCTGTGGTCATATAATGTTATTCAATGCACCCTAATTCTCAATATAACTGTTTTCAATTATATTTTTAATGGTTTCTGTTGTCAGAAAAACGGAATGAATATGAAATAGTGACTGAAATGCACGCGACTATAAGGCCTACTGAACTAGCTCTACCTTACAAGATGTTAATCTAGATTAAAATCCTTATTTATAATCGTTTATAATTATAGAATTATATTTATAATTCATAATAATGAAACCAAGTACACATAAGATATAGACAATGGCTATGCTGTGATTTTGACTATATTTGCATGTAAAATAGAGTTAGAAACAACATAATATCCATTTTTTAACTGAAAGCCCTGCTCCTCTCAGCCGCTCGATGAACAGAACAGACGCAGAGTGTGTGCGCGCCAAGAAAACAAGAGCTCACGCGACAGTACCAGAGACTCGCTGAGGTTTGTCCAAGAAGTCTTTTTTTAGGGAAAAATTTGGTCGCCAAGGGGGTCTGAATAGTCGCTAAATAAAGAGACAAAGTTGGTTAGTTGGCAACACTGATCTGTATTGACAACAGACCGCAAAGAATGATGGGCACGCTTGGACTGATGGGAATTGTAGTTCCCGCTACCTCCCGTTCACTCCATTCGCCTGAACAAACTTTTCTGAGAAGACCTATCGTTTTATCGAGTCATGCGTCCATGGTATTATCGAAAAAATTTGATATTGCGGTACAACAGTATTTACAATACCGTTACATCCCTAATTATTATGTTTGTTTTTGTTGCCAAATTGGTTAAAAAAATAATTGCACAATTATGTGTGACTATCTGTTTGAATTAAATTTTTTATTACTTGGGTAGCATTGATTTGAAGTTGGTTCAAATAAAAAAAAATAAAAAATAGCTTAGATGTAGTAAGTTACTTTTACGATGTTGCTGTAGCTTAGCTTGCTACATTTCTCAGGGTAGTAGCTTTAGCATAGTTAAGCTTCATTCAATGTAGAATAACTGATAGCTTAGCTTACTACATTGTAGCAAGCTCAGTAGCTTGCCCAACACTGGTGGCGTGATAATGGAGTTGTGGATCCAGGTGCAGGATTTTTTTTTTTTTGTAATCGGACAAGCTAACATCTCATTTTATTTTGAATAAATATTTATTTAATTTTTTTTCAGATTAATTTCAATATGATAATTATTAAAAAATATGATTAATATTTTTATTTAACATTAACTTTATTTAGCATTGACTTATTTTCTTCTGTGGAATGACAGCAGGGTATTCGTCACAAATAGGGGTCAGAGGCGTTGCGAGCTCAAGGTCAAAAACTATTTTAATAAAGGCTCAGAGTCAAGATAACAATAGTTGATCGCCGGCAGATACAATAGTGGAGGCACAAGCAGAAGCAGGGTCATAAATAAAGCAATGGGTCAAAATACCGTTAAGCAGAGTCCTTGGGGAGAAGCAGAGGGAACGTCCAGATCCAGGCAGAAAACGTCAACAAATAATCCAACAAAGAGAATTCTAGAAACACGAATGACCATAACATAAATAATGAACCAGGTAGACAATGTAATAAACTGCAACAAGACAAACACACAGACTGGTATTTATACATTTATACAGAGCTAATTGAATCATTGAACCTAATTTGGAACAGCTGTGAAGGAGAGGTGCATTCTGGGGAATGGAGTCCAAGTAAGAAAACAGACACAAAACACAGAGTACATAAAAAGCTGGAGTGCTTAGCACAGTCTTTAGCTGGCAGCTCCAGCTGGGCGTGGCAGTATGTTGTTGATAGGGAACTATCTCTTTAAATTTCAAGATTTTTATTTGAATGTGACTAAAAGTGGTTCAGTTTGAGTGGAGTTGTTTACTTTGCAATTAGTCAGTTTTTAATTTGTTCCCTTTGGTACATTTTTACCAGTATGACCTGTTCCAAGTATGAAAACAATTAAAATGAGTGAATGATAGATTTTTGATCTCATTTTGTATACAATTAATTTGTAATGTAGGTTTGTGGAGCAGCGCCTCTGTAAAGTAGGTCTTTGAAGGTCTAAAATAGGTAGGTCTTTAACTAAGACTTGTTGTTGTCATTAGTGTAGTCCATCTCAAGGTCAGTGTTTCTGCATGTGGTCTATGAGTTTACGAGAAATATGGGCATCTACACAGGGACAAACGAAAATAATGCAGTGTGTCAGTCTTAACACACGTGGCCAAATCAGGCAGGTCAAACACCAACAAGCAGAAAAATACAAGGCAGAAGCAAAATAGTAATCCACAAACAGACAATAGCCAGGGTAGGCACCATACAATCACCAAACAGTCCAAGGATAAAAACAAAGGAACAGGTAAACTAATGTTATTTTTTCGCTTCACCAATCTCCCGCGGCAACGCATCAGCTCATCAGTTCATGTTTATGCAAAGGATAAGACGGACCAAAGTTAACGATGCATGCCGTTCTTTTACTTATTTTCGTGTTGTCAGGTGCAAACAGCTCCCGGGTGGAATAACTTGAGTGAACTTAAACAAAACAGAATAAAACTTTCTTCATCCGATTCAACTACACAGCACACAGCGAGAGCACACATCACATCAGCACATGTGTTGAACTACCCACATTACACTTCGCTGTGGACTAAAACGTCCGTAAATAGCAGCCTTAAAGCGGCCACTTCTATTTCCCCTCTCCTGCAACACTAAAGAACACAAAAGGGTAAAACCAGAAACAAGAAAGTGGTTATTCAATAATCAATGATCTAGAATGTGTGAGAGTATCTTTATAGAACACATGACAAAACCAACCAATGAGAATAAGACAAATGCAATCAAGGAACCAATCATAACATGACACATGCAACATAACACACAAACAAGCTGGTATTGTGGCTGACACAGATCTGTGTATGCTACTGTATGTGTGTATGCGCTCCAAAATTTTGCTACGGTTACAACAGACTTACAAACTTTTGTCAAAAATCCTTTGTGTTTAGCAGAACAAAAAAATCATACAATTCGGAACTACTTGAGAGTGAGTAAATGATGACAGAATTTTCATTTTTGGGTGAACTATTCCTTTAAGTAGCAATCTGCAGTGAGAGCATATAATCCTCTGGTTAAATCAGTACATTGTTGCAGATTTCCTCTGTTAATAATTGTAACTCAAACACAGTTTATAAAATGAGTCACGTCTGAAGAGCGGTAATGATAAAAATATTGTTTTCGGAAAATGAGGCCAATAGACCCAGTGGAATGGATAGCACTAATACTCCATTTCCAACCCTTATGTTCTTAAACCTAATTATATCCAAATTACTAATTGTATTTCTTCAGATGTATTAGTTTAGTTTAAAGTTATCAAAGTTGATGATTTTGTCTATTTTGAGATGTGCACTGTCAGAATAATGAACGTGGACTTCAAAGACCTTTTTAACTTTTGATATGAGACGTCTTTACTCAGGAGATTTAAGCAAGACACATCTCACAGTGAAAGAGGATACCTTCAGTTTTAATAAGGACCTCAAGGACAAAAGCACTGACAATAAAGCCAGCAGCGTTGTAATGATAGCATCAGACAAATAGCTCTGTCACTAATTAGAACAAGCCCTAGTTGCTTTCCTTTCTAGAGAGGACACAAGGAATGAGGATTTCTGCGAGAGTCACCCTGATGTTGTGCAAGGCATCCTTTCCCGCAAACAAAAAAATATGGTATTTCAGACAGCATTCTTGAATGGAGAATTAAAGTGGCAAGCAATTACAGCTCAAAGAGCTAGACATGGAGACTACCTTAATTAGCTGACCATAGACCACATGCAGAAACACTGACCTTGAGATGCACTAATGACAGCAAAAAGTCTAGCCCCTTCAAAGACCTACCCATTTTAAAGGTGCTTTTCCATAAACTCACATTGCATGATAAAAACACAAATAATAGTTTGAAATATGAGATCAAGTCTATCAATCAAACAACAAAGTGAAAATGTATAATAATTTTTATTTGTATATCACTTTCCATACATACAATGAAACTCAAAGTGCTTCACAAGCATAAAAGACAAATATATAAAATAAAAGACAACAAGTATAAAATTACTTCAAGCATAAAACAAAATGTAAAAACAACATCAGACAACAAACTACAAACATGAAAAAAAAATGTCTAAATTATACACATATGCAGCTTTAAATAGGTATGTTTTAACACGCTTTTTAAAGATGCGAATACTAGTAGACTCTCTTACTTCATTTGGCAAACAATTACAAATCTTTGGAGCATAGTAACTAAAAGAAGTACTGCCAAATCTCTTAAGATTTACTCTGGGACTTACTAAAAGTCCAGCACTAGAGGATCGTAAGATTTGACTATATACCATGAGAAAAACTGTTGGAAATGAAAGAAGTTATAAGATTACATAATGCTTTATAAACCAATACAAGAGTCTTAAAATCAATCCTTTGTTGCACTGGTAACCAGTGTAATTCCATTAAAACCGGTGTAATATGCTGTCATTTTTGTATCAATTGCAGCTTGACTATAGAACCCTTAGGTAAACCATTGTATACAGCATTAATCAAGTCGAGAGAAGATAAATGCATTAATTAATTTCTTGGCATCATTAAAAGATAATAAAGGACGAATCCTGGCAATGTTTCTCAAATGATAGAAACATATTTTTGTAATTTGATTAATGTGAGATTTAAAACTCGGATCACTGTCCATTGTAACACCCAGATTATTATCATCTCTTTAGATTGTAAAGCTAAGGAACCTAATTCAGCCTCAATCCTTTTCTGCTCAGATTTATTACCCACAATAAGAATTTCCGTTTTAACTTTATTCAATTTGAACAAATTTACATTCATCCATTTTACAATACTAGACAAAGAGTTGGACAATGCTTCTATTACAACAGTGTCTCTGGGCTCAAGTGAAATATATAATTGTATATCATCAGCATAAAGATGGTAATTCATGTCATATTTCTGAATTATGCTACCTAAAGAAGCATATACAGTATAATGAAAATAAAACTGGCCCAAGGATAGAACCTTTTGGAACACCATATAATATGTCATGATTCCTTGATGGACAATTACCTATATTTAATTACCTATTTTTATACAATTACCTATTTTTTTTTTTTTAAATATTAATACATACTATATTATTAAAGAAATTATACAAAAATAGCACTTTTTATACAGGTTTGGAACAACAAACCTGAAAAGTAAAGTATATTCTGAAAAATTAGGTGAACTACTTTTTACAAAACACAAATTATCCAATATGAGTAATATATCAAATATATAATATTAATACATTTGTGAATGAGTTTTCAGCAAGCACTGAACTTGATTGATAAACATAAAATAGGTGGAATTCAATGCACTAGAGGCCCAAGGGTTTTAAATGAAAACACCTCTTGCCTGAAAGGAATCTAAATATTTGAAGCAAGGCAATGTAATACGTTTTTTTGTGCCTCCAGGTCTCCGTGTTCACACAAACATCTTGATTGACTCATCTGAAGCACACACTCTGTTCCCAGAGGAAAAAGTGGCATATTAATAATCAGTGTATCATGTGTTTACGTGCTACAGCAGTGCTTGTTTTTGAAAGCTAACCGTCATTTTATCAGCATAATATCATCAAACCTGTACCCAGTTTTCCATTTTTGTAAATGACAGGCCTGTTTGCTCTACCAGTTAAATGACAGATTTTAATTACAGAAATAAATGTCTTTTACATTTTTTTTTCCCCTACTAACATCTCTGTTCTTTGTTTCCCACAGTCCTTCTCCACCACTCCCCACCTCCACACCTTCATCAACGATGGGACCACTTACTACTTACTCACCTCAGATGCTTCTCTGTGTTTAGGGCTTTGTTCAGTGCTAATATGTGTGTTTACCTTTGCCACATGGAGCCATAGTGTATGTACCATGACAGAAGATTTACTCAACTTTATTAGAGGGATTGAAAGGGATGACTGCCAACTGAAGCTGAAGGAAATGAAAAAAGGAAGCCATTAAATTGGGGTAAAGATTATGATGTCATCGTTGATTAATCCCAGCTAACCCGTCAGGTCATTGCTCATGATCACTGTTTTTGTCTTTCCTGTACTGAAATGTGATTCAGAGATGACGTCACGTCGGTGACCTACGAATAGGAATCTCGCTTCGAGATGCCAAAACAACTCTGCGTGTATGCAAACACGCCAATGATTTTCATTGGCATACACTGATCTAGCGTTCATCATACTGCCCCTAGCGGCGGTACAGCCCCTATGGCAACGGTACGTGCCCTACCAAAGCGTCATAGAGACTGTTCCTTCCAGCCCCATGCAAAAGTCACCAACCCCCTCTATATCATGAATGAATTCAATGCATATGGAATATAGGAAGAGATTGTACTCTCAGAACTGGGGAAGGTAGTTCTTACCTATACCACCTGAGATGCTCAGGGTTACACTCAGGGGTTCCCAGCCCTCTAGCGGTTCTAAGGATACTTTGCCTAGAGGGCCTAGTGTCAGATGCTCTGCCACATCTGACTCCGAGGGGATTGGAGGACTCACAGTGTCTACTAATAAGGATTACTGGAGAAGGATACCAAGCCGACCGAACAGGTCCTACTCCGCCTCTGTTAGAGGTGAGAACACAGGAAGAACCCGGTTCCACATGAAGGCTATAAAATCTAGCGAACGTGTTAGGGGTCGCCCAAACCGAATTGTCAACCGAAAATGCCTGCAGGTCCCCTACCCTCTTGATGGAGGCCAATGAGAGCAGGAGGAGTGTCTTTATTGAGAGAGACTTCAACTCGACTGCTGGCAAAGGCTCAAAGGGACCCTCTCCTAATGCTCTTAGCATAAGAGAGAGATCCCAAGAGAGTACAGAAGGAGGTCTAGGAGGATTTAACCTTCTAGCCTCCCTAAGGAACCTGATGACCAGATTATGCTTACCCACAGACCTGCCATTGACAGGGTCATGGTTCGCTGCGATAGCAGCTACATAGACTTTAAGGGTGGAAGGAGACAGCCTTCACTCCAAGCCTTGCTGTAGGAAGAGAAGCATAATTCTGATCGGGCATCTTTGGGGGTCTTCTCCTTGAGAAAAACACCATTCAACGAACAGGTTCCATTTCAATGCGTAGGCAGCTCTTGTTGAAGGCGCTCTCGCAGAAGAAATGGTGTCAACTACCCCTTGAGGTAGGTCACCTAGAACCTCTGCGTCCCGTCCAGGGTCCAGACGTGGAGTTTCCACAAATCTGGGTGCGGGTGCCAAGGGGTGCCCCGTCTCTGAGTCAGTAGATCCTTCCTCAGAGGAATCGGCCAGGGAGAGGCTGACACAAGGAGCATGAGTTCAGGGAACCAGGACCTGGTGGGCCAATAAGGGGCTACCAATAGGACCTGCTCCTTGCTCCCTGACCTTGCACAGGAACTGTGCGAGAAGACTCACTGGGGGGGGGAATATTTGAATATTTGTGCAGCCCCTGAAGCCAGCTGTGTGCCAGGGCGTCTCTGCCTAAGGTTCCCTTGGTCAGAGCGAAAAAGAAATGGACCGTCAGGGGATGGAGTCTCCATTCTCCAGGGAGCGCTGCCCGAAGAAACTTTAGATCTGACCACGGGAAGAAGGCTAGGCGACAGGCTGGAGCCACTTGGACCAGCACCGAGATGCGTTTCCACGCCCACCTAGGGACTCGATCATGAAGTCAATGCTGAATCGGTCTCAAATGGAGAAGTCCTAACGGGACTACCACTGAACTGCTGCCATATGCCCTAGGAGCCTCTGAAATTGTTTCAATGGGACCTTCCTGTTCTTGAACGTATTCAAGCAGGTGTCGTAACAACTGAGCTCTGGACTGTGCTAGTATCAGCCAGTCATAGGTAGTTGAGGATACAAACCACTTTCTCCTTCAGAGGAGTCAGGACTGCCTCAGCCCATTTGGTGAAAACACGGGGCGACAGGGAGAGCCCAAAAGGCAGGACACGATACTGATATGCTTGACCTTCGAACGCAAACCTCAGGAATGGCCTGTGCCGTGGAAGGATTGAGACATGAAAGTATGCGTCCTTCAGGTCGATTGCTGCAACCAATCCTGGGGACAGATGCATTCGAAAATGCGTTTCAGCGTCAACATCTTGAACGGAAGCCTATGAAGAGCTAGATTCAAGACTTGTAGATCCAGAATTGATCGTAATCCACCAACTTTCTTGGGCACTATGAAGTACGGGCTATAAACCCTGTCCTCATATCAGTTGGAGGGACCGGCTCTATTGCATTCTTTGTCAGAAGAGTAGCAATTTCCTCCTGGAACCTCCTGCCCTTGTGTTTTCCTGCAGGGGCCTGGACAGGCTGGGCGGGAACCCGGCTGTCGGCTCCTCGACGCGGCTGCTGCACTGGAGGAGGGGGTGACAGCGGGGGCCGCCCTCGGCGACGAGCAGGCTGAGGCTGTGCCATGCAGCAGGATGTGAAGGAGGGCCTCAGTTTGCGTCTTTGCATCAAGAACTTAATCTTGTCTGCATCACTCATGTCCACCAAACACAGCCAAAAAGGCGCTGATGGACCACCATAGTGGACATCGCACAACCCAGGTCATGCGTTGTAACCTTCGTCGCTCGAAGGGCGAGGTCTATTTCGATTAATCAGGCTGCCCAAATGGAGACTCCTACAGTGTCGGAGTGCAGGCGACAGGAGGCGCTCTCTGAGGAGAGTTCCCGACTGTCACTGTAAGGCTAGCCCTCTCTCCTCCTGAACTGGAACTCCGTTGGACGCTGTCAGCGCGAGCCCCAGAATGAGAAAAGAGGAATAGGGACTCCCTTTCCACCGGTCATGTAAGTAAGCCATGAGAACATGAGCTATCCACAAACTATCTGAGACTTTTTAAAGACTGTGAGTACTCTTTTAGCTTTGCTGTTTTGTGAAAGGCTGAAGCCAACAGGGAAGATGGCCGCTCGGTAAACAAATGCAGATGTCACCACCACTCGACTGGAACCACCGTTGCTGCAACGCCGTAACACCAGCCTTTCTCCGTCGCTCGCAGAGTAGAAATGGCTTCTGGAATGTTCGCATGAACTGCTCGGCTCCGAAGCGAAAATCTAATGAATGCTAGATCAGCTGACCTACTTATACTCGCAAGGCGATTGGGTTCAGCTGATCTTAATCAGCGTATGCCAATGAAAATCATTGGCGTGTTTGCATACATGCAGAGTTGTTTTGGCATCTCGAAGCAAGATTCCTATCCGTTGGTCACCGGCGTGACGTCAGAGTGACCGACTGAAAGGGAACTAATGTACCAAAAGTAAAAAAAAGCTTGGAGATGAAAACCTAATTTTTGTTATTAGCCAAACAACATGCAGCCAGGACAGAAAATCTCAGATAAGATTGCAGAGCAAATGTAGATGTTTTTCTGAGAGGAAGCTCCTAGTAATTTCTGTCTCAGAGTTTCAGACGAGATGAACGTGTTAAAAAATGAACGTGTTTACTTGCACAGTTGCACACCAATTATCTTTAATAACCAGACAATGTCCAATGTCATGTAAACACTCAAAGTGGAATTGATTCATAGAAGATTCATATTTTTCTTTTACATACTTACCATTACCATTTGACCATTAATCATCTTTACTGTACCTTTAATCATCTCAACTGGCATTTTAATAGCTTATTTAGTTTAGTTTCTTATCTTT
>JAUYWG010000061.1:6161333-6177751 GCA_034779775.1 Enteromius afrohamiltoni | reverse complement strand
TGATTCCATGTACCCCAACAATGGCGGTGGCAGCCCTCGATGTGACTTCTCAGACTCGGACACCCACACTGCTCACTTCACAAATGAGTCTGCCAATCTGTCACACTGCCACCCACTCACACACAACCACAATTAACAATCAATTAAATATTATTAATTAAATACTTTCATTAAAAAGAACCAGATATTAGTTAAGCAACAGACAACAAATCATAAACAGCTCCCACTACAAATAATAATAATAAAATAAGTAACAAAAGTAAACAATACACTGATACAAGTAATAATAAAATAGGTTAGTTTCATTAAAAAGAACCAGTTGTTAAAAAAAAACAAATCACAAATTAAAATTTCTCTTTTTAAATAAAAGTTTTATTTAGTTTTTTGATCAATTTAATGAATGTAATTTCTCAAAATATCTTCTTTCATGTTTTATGAAAGCAAGAAAGTCAAACAGGTTTGACAATGAGACAATCAAATTGTGACAGAATTTTCCTTTTCAGATGAGAATGATCCCTTTAAGAATGTTTCTTGATGATTACCAATTTTAAGTGTGACAAGCCGTACAGAAACAAGACATACAATGAAAATCAGGAAAAAAACCTGAAACACCACCAGTACTAGAGTAAAGCCTATATGTCCTTTAATTACACACACAGTGAGGCGACAGAAACAAAGGGACAAATGCAGTCCCCATGGAAACACATCTCCACACCACCCAAAGCACAGCAGGCCAAACTGTGATGTGAGGAGGTGAAAAGGGCCAATGGAGATTAATAATTGAAAAGTGAAAAGGAACATGAGAGCAGATCAAAGCAAGACATCATACAGACATATATAAGAAGAAAATGTGACAGAATAAACTGCAACTACATCTGCCTCTATATACCAGCTTTCAGTTAGATCAACATCAGTTAGTTCTCGCACTTTCTGTATGCTGGTTTGACATTAAACAGGCTAAGAAATAGCTCAGGAATTGAAAAATGTTGGAATTTATATAAAGGGTACAAGGTTTATGTATGAGGTTTAAACCATTTTGAATATTTTCTCATAAACTCATCATACACAATTCCCGTTTCGTACCAATATAAATCGTCAAAGTTCATCTTCATTTTCTTTAGTTAATTATTATGTTGAGTAATAGTAGGCAAAGGAGCAAGTTAGCTATTTTCCATGACATAGTAACACATTTTCCTATGCTTTAAAAAGCAAGTGCATGGGTATGATGATGAGCTGTGATTTTCTTTATCACTATAACCGAAGTGCTAAGTATAAAACACTGTACTGGGTCATGTGATACATATTGGTTTGTAATTATCACTTCAGTCATTATATACTTCTCACATTATATCATTCACAAAATAATCTAAAAATGTTTGTAAGTCTCTGTTCGGTCCAGTGCAATGCTGTGTGTTGCTACTAGCCAACAGCCACCACTCCATTCTCTCAATTACAGGCCACCTGTGCCTCAAGCACCTGTACTAAATCAATAATCTACTCACTTGTTTACTTCAGCTGAAGGCACTTCCAACACAGTGCTGACATGCTAGCAGAGGAATGAGCAGTGGACTCTACACCCTCACTCTGCTGCTTCGTTGATTTAACATTCATGAAATTCTACAGTTAAATGGCATCATGGTAGATGAAGTCATTATGAAGATAGTGATCTCTGACCTGTGCATAAATTAGACACAGAGGAGATAATATTTCAGGCAACCCATGAGATGAAATTCAATTAAAATACTACACTAGTTTTAGTGTATGAAGATTAACAAACACACACACAATATTTTTGTATGATAGTTTTCGGTGAGTAAAACCAAAACATTCATGTAAATAAAGAAGTAAAAATAAATCAGAATAGTGTAACATGGAAATCTATAGCACTGGTCTCAAACTCAATTCCTGGAGGGCCACAGCTCTGCACAGTTTTACTCCAACCACCTCCAAATAACACCTGCTTCTTTCTAGTGATCCTAAAGACCCTGATTAGCTGGATCAGGTGTGTTTGATTAGGGGTAGAGCTAAACTGTGCAGAGCTGTGGTCATCTAAGAATTGAGTTTGAGACCAATGTATTAAAGGACTAGTTCACCAAAAAAATTACTAACCTATATGGAGGCATATTAGTTCTATGATGGATGAATCCAACAGTCTCACGATGTATTCGTACGAAGATGCAAATTTGTATGAGCTCACTAGTACGATTTTGTAAGATTTGTCTAAACCCCAGTGATGGTTTAATGTTGGGGTTAGGTGTAGGTAATTTGTACAAATTCATGCAACTGGCAACTCGTAAAATTATTAAATTAGCAAAAATTATATGAATTTGAAAGATACTTTTACAGCTTCAAAAGCGGCACCTAGTGGCAAAGAATGATTTTGCATTTTCATCCAGACCAAGGCAAAAAAGTGGGCAGGTATTATGCATTTAGGATTAATTTTAAAATAAGACTTGTTTCAATGATTCAGAGTCGACTGTTTCTCCTGAGAGACTAACTTTAGACACAATGCATTTTCAGATTAAAACTTTGCAGGATATTTTTATTCAGAGCTTTGTTCTATAATCTGTAATTGGGGCACTTTAATTGTTTTGTTTTCATAGCATTCATGAGAAAAAGTAAAGTCTATGTTTGGTTTAAATTAAAGATACATGTATGTAGATAACAATCCTCTGGGAGCACAATCCTGAGAATGGCAGAGCAAAAACAAAGGCATCAATTTGAGAACAAAAAAGGCCACAAAAATAGAAGTGTTCATCTGTGTTGCCATCGCAACACTGAGTTTGGCAGTAAACCTGTAGGGCCTATCTCTCTCTCTCTCTCTGCTTGAGTCTTAGTGCAAGGGTTAAAACACAATTTGGAAAACACACACATAGTGACTAAGTATGTTTTTGTCTTGGGTAAGCAAGATTGCATAGTATGATTTAAGACCTGTCAGGTACACCTGTGGTCTCCCACTAACAAGCCTTTCTTAAAATACCCAGACCAAAATTATGAGTCATCGCATCCTCCCACAAAAACCTGCAGACAATTGAACGCAGAGAACTAAGAGGCTGGAAACTAACTATTGGGTGAAAACCATGTTTTAATTTCAATGTAAAATCAAGTCATTTTAATGTAAATTTGGGAGCCATGCATGCTATTCATGTAATATATTTTTCATCCCTTTTAATGCATTAAAATGAAACGCTTTAAAAAGAAGCCATATTGGAAGTAAAATATGCTGCAATCTAGAAATTAAATGAATTTTAATGGACATATTTGATGTATAAATAACACAGTCTCTTCTAAATGACATATCTAAAGTTAATGGCCAATGGCCAAGGCAAAGCACTCTGCTCTTAGGGTTGTTCTCCATAAATTGCTGAGAATTTGCTTTTCCTGTTGTGTAAGAACATTCATTAGAGGTCCTTGTGGTTTAAATCCTCTAAGGACTGCAGGGGATTGGTAAGTTGAGGAAAACCTAATAATTAATCAAATCAAATGTAAAATTAAAATGGGACAGCATAATTAATGGAACATTTAATCCCAAAAATGTTAATCTTTTGAAAGTTTACCAAGGCCATCCAAGATGTAAATGATTTTGTTTCTTAATCAGAATGGATTTGTAGAAATGTAGAATTGCATCCTCTTTATCACTTTTTACTCTGCCGTGAAAAGTGATAATGAATTGTAATAATGTATTTAATGTCAAAATCTTCACCCAAAAATGAACATTTGCAGCCAACACAGTCTCATGAACAAATCGTACGTATTCATACGAGGTGAAAATTTTGGGCTAATTTGTACAAATTTGTACAACCTCACTCGTAGGACTTTGTACTTTGTCTAAACCCCAGTGACGGGTAGGTGTAGCAGTGTGGTTAGGTGGGTTAGGTCATTCATACGAATTGGCAATTTGCAAAATACATATGATTTAGCAAAAAATCTTATACATTTGTACGAGTGAGATCGTGGAAGTACGAATTAGCCACCCAGTAAAATATGTACCAATTGCCATAAGACTGGGTTGAAACACCCTCAGGACACCCAATATGTCAGAACAGATTTGGTGAAATTTAGAAATAGATCACTTGCTCACCAATGGATCTTCTGACATGAATGAGTGCCGTCAGAATGAGAGCCCAAACTGCTGATAAAAGCATTACAATAATCCACAGGTATCCCATTCTACTCCAGTCCATCTTGTAATGCAAAAAATCAATGAGATGTTTTAACTTCAAATGTGTCCTATATTCATAATATTGCTTTCTCTGGTGAAAAAAAATTCCATCTCAATCAAGAGAGAAATAGGTAACACTTTATTTCAATAGTATACTTTAGACATTCTACTTACAAAGTGAATATATAAACCACTGGTAAAAATGCTAGTTATTTTTTATTATTATTAATATTATTTATTCATATTTCCACCACACTGTAATTTCCAGCAGTATTAAATCATAACAATCATTTTGTAATGGCATTACAAAAAGTTACAACAATAAATCTATCAATCAAACCATCCATCCTTTGATGAGGCAAACATACAGCAATTCAAACCCAAAGTTGCAATGTGAAAAGAGACCAACTGTATCAAACAAAGCAAATGTGAAAAGAGCCCAACAGTATAGCCTTCGCAGCTAATGGTTTCAGTCAGAGGCTGATATTTCATGCATGTCTGTTTTACAAAATCAAAGGAATGTCCCATTTCAACATCACACACACATGCAGCATATCTGTTGCCTTAAAAACCTTGTCTCTGCCATTCTCTCTGAGTGGGAGTTCAGATATCAGCTATCAGCTATCAGCTATCCTAATCCCACAGATATACCCGCATTACCAGAGAGTGGAACAACAATGCTAAGGCACAGTAATCTAGATGAAGGTCAACACTTTTGTGTTTATTCATGCTTTTTGCCTGTTTACTGCTGTTATTGATAACTGCTTTGTTATGTTCTTCGTGAAGTAGGAGCCTTGTCACAATACATTTTGCTAAAATGTTCCCTTGCAAGTCAACAAGCTCAAACAAAAAGTCCAAATCTATAGATATAATCATGGGATTTCTAATATCAACAGACATGACCAGGATAAGCATAATGAGAAATCTTCAATCCCCTGTGCTTCTGCCAGACAAAAGATGAATCCAGTGAAGAAAATTAAAAGGAAGATTAAATGTCTATGAGTCACACCACAGAGACCCTGTTAGACCCTGTTGAGTAAATAAACAAAAAGGGGGGGAAAAGACTGCTTCTTTTTTTCCTTGGATAATTCTGAAGGCCAAATGTGTTTGAATGTGAAGGGGACAATAACAGAACAAAACCATTTAAATGGATCACCCTCCAAAGGTATCTGGACGATGTTGCTATAACAATATGAATACGGAATGAAGGCATGACTCTGGGGGTCAAATTCTGACTGTCAGCTCTCGTTTAAAGTGACTTCTGTTCAAAAAAAGGTGAGGATCATTTTATAAACTAATGGTGACTGAAGTGCAGAACACTTTTTTGTTGGAAGGAGATCAGAATGTCAAATTAACCTTAATCATTAGGAAATATTCATATGGACGTTGCAGATGATATGAACCATTAACTTTTTTTCTAAATATTTTATATTTAAATGTTAATAGCCTTAAGAGTCTATGAAATTCACTATGAGATGTTGCATATTAGAATGCCGTTATAATCCTCCCAAATATCAAGATATCGCACATACAAGAGTGCCTCTTTCCAGAGTGATATTTGTCTAATAGGCTTAAATTAATAGTTAAATTAATATTAAAAGTTAATATTTCATGTTACAATTTGGAGAAAAACAAATGTTGGTTTTTGTACGGTTTTGTTAATAAAAAAAGCAATCCAATTGCACATGAGAAAAACAGTGGTGTGTGTGTACACAGTGTCCTTCACTAATATTAGCACCCTTGGTAAATCTGAGCAAAGGTGGCTGTGAAAATAAATCTGCATTGTTTATCTTTTTGATATTTTATTCAAAATAATTCTCAAAATCTGAACCTGTAATTAAAGTAAAACAACTGAAAGTGGGGCAAAAAGGATACACAATGCAGATTTATTTCTCCACAGGAGAAATAAGATAAAGATAAAATAAGATAAGATAAAAATGTATTGTTGTTTAATGTAAAATATTAATTATCTTTGTTTTTTTTTGCGCACAAAAAGTATTCTCATTGCTTCATATTGTAACGGTTGAACCACTGATGTCACATGAACTATTTAACCAATGCCCTTACTACATTTCTGGGTCTGGGTCATTACTCGCTATGGAGGGTCAGAAAACCGACATCAATCTTAATTTGTGTTTTGGAGATGAAGGTAGGTCTCTCAGGATTGTAAAGACATAAAAGTGAGTAATTAATGACTTTTTCAGTTTTGGGTGAACTATCCCTTTAATACAAGACTTTGTGACCGAGAGAAGTGGCTGGGTGGTTGATCTGAGAGGTCTGTGGCTACGATTGTTGCCCTTATATGTAAACCTCTAAAACACATAACACTTTATACTGAATTCTGAATTGAAGCAGTACCCAGAGAAGAGAGGTCGGGATAGGTGATATATGGACCCTGTTGGTATTTGTCACAAGTCTCACACCAGCATTCTGCGTTAACAGAAGCTTGAGGAGTCAGATGCAGTCTTCTAGAAGCTGACCTGTATTTGGCTTGAAGAAAAAGAAATGCATTGAATAACAAGCAGATCCTGGTCCCCCAAAGTTCAGTAGTTGTTCTGTGAATATAGCGTTGAGTTGGTTTGGGCATGTAACCCAGGCCCTGGTATTATATTACGACTGACCTTCATAGCAGATTGAATATCTAGGTGTACAAAAGCATCTTATCTGCTCAGACACAAACACTTCCACATTCACTGCAACACTGTGTTCAAAGCTTTATAATGGACTGACAGTGAGTAGTCAGAATGGACTGAATAATTTAATGCTCTCTCCAGTTACTTTTCCCCACAGTATGCAGCAACTTTCTGCAGTATGGATAAAGCAATCACACTGAAAGTCACGACTGCTGAATAATTGCTCAGCTGATCAATACTTTCAACAGTCGTTTGTCCTCAATTATCTGTCCCTCAGCTTTTTGTTAAAAAGCTACCGCTCATAAACCAGTATACCAAAGATTTGTTGGCAGAGATACAGAAATTGATTGAATGAGAGCAAATAAATAGACAGTTGGCCACTGATCAATTAATCTAAAGGATCTAAGAAATGCGTGTAGCAATACATACTTCAATTATTCATTCATTCATAATCATGGGATAGTAAACTGTCCACGCAGTCCAGAATCTCAGCAGAAGTAGGTTATCCGAGTAGTAATTTACAGCCACTGTTTTTAAAAACCTACACTATGAATTTGCATTAATAGTGTTTTGGAAAACAAGTACATTTAGGGCTATTTAATTAAAAATAAAGTAGTGATGCACTATAAAACTACACCATCTGATTTATTTATTTTATATAATGCTCAAGTTGGCGATTTAATCTCTAAAAAAACAATAATAAAAAATAAATAATATCCCTGATAAATGTAATCATTAGCAATGATTCATCCACTTTATATGGTTCATTATAATGTCTCTTCTAGAATGATTTATTATAGTTTTTAGTGGTTTGTTTTCTGTAACATGAAAATAATTATCGGTTGTATCAGAATTTTAATAATGCCACATCTCTAGCTCAAAAGTAGAACTGTAATTGCACAACTCGGCTCACTCACTTTAATGTTAAAGGTGGCATGAACTATGAGCCACAGCATGCACATTATCTATTCCATTTTCTTATCCTTCTAAAAACTCATTTTCACTCTTTGTGTGGTTATGCCTCTGTAGACCCCTCTGTGTTAGTCTGAAAAAAAAGTGGCAGCTAGCAAATTTAAATGTAAATATCTGAGCCAGCACTCCCAAAAGAACTGGAAACAACAGCAAAGAAATATTTTAATATTCCAACTCAGACTTTAAAGGTTACTTTTTGGTGTGGTGTTACGAACTGGGAATCGGTCAATATGATTGTGCCTTGTTTGGCTCTTTCCTAACTATTTGAATATCATGTTGGAGATTAACAAGATGAAAATCAATAAAAACTGCAGTCTTGCTGTCTGCCAGGTTCTGCATGCGAGCATTAGGGTGCTATATCAATGTCAGCAGCTCCAGCTTGAGTCGGGAAAATAAACTGGTTTATAAAATATACAATTTCAATTGATTCGGCTTTCAAACCACAAGAATGCATTAGAGGTACATACTCTCCAGAGGAGCCCACATCAAAAAAAAATCTGGTTTTCAAAATTTAATTGAAGTTTTAAACTAAATAAATTGTAAGACGCTCAAACATTACAATAAATAAATGTTATGGTACAAACAGAATAAAAAAAAATATTGCAGACTCAAATAAGTTTGTGATCATGTGACTATATACCACTGAACTGGAAATTAGGTGCTGGGCATCCGGAGAGAGGAGAACTGGCCTCAACTAAGTCTGGTTTCTCAAGGTTTTTTCTCCATTCTCTCACAGATGGGGTTACAAACAAATTCAAAATCTATATATATATATCTTCAAATAAAAAAAAAAAAATAGACAAAACACATTTGACACAGTTGATAGACAAAACACATTTGCCTAAATAAGTTGTCAGCGGTTCGAATCTTCTTCTGTGACGGCCATACGTCACGAAGTAACATATTTGCATAATGTCCATCCACGTTCTATAGCATAGGTTTTCACATTCGCTTGGCATTCCTACACAGTTCTCACATGTGCACCTATATCTTAAAATTTACGTTACCACACTATTGTTAACATGTGCCACTTACTACTGAGAAATGTTCTGCTCCAGTCGTGCTTGCGAAACAGTTTCTTGTCGATGTGCCATCATCAGACTCCAGCTCGAATTGACAGAGTGGTTTAGACAGACTGATTCTTCGAACTGCTTCACGAATCGTTTACAAATTTAGAAATGGGGTAAAATTAAATCTATTTTTGGAGAAAACTAAAGTGTTTTTTGACCTTGCATATGTAACAATCAGCATTGAGGCTGCTGCGAAATACTGTCGCGATCCCGCTTCTCAGCAGACAGAGGCAAGGCAGAACTGACTTTGGTGCAAAGAATTTAATAAAAGTGAAAAACAAGCTGAACGAAAATGCAGGGCTCTATGCAGACAAATAACATGCAGTACAGACATATGTTAATCACGGATAAAGAGAACCGAAAAAGACATGGTTAAATATACAAACTAATTACATAAAACTCACAGCACCTGGGGAAACACAGCTGGGAAACAATTACACACTAAGGACCGGGGCGGGGTTACAAATTACAGGAGCACATGAGGGAGACCAAAGGAAAACAAACACAAAGCACATAAACATGACATGAAAAAATAAACAAAGAACTCATGGAGCGCCTGGGGGCACGATAGCATACATGTAAACCTGTTTTAAGAGACCTTTAAAATGGCATAATAGGGGCACTTTAATGGCACACAATTCTGATTAAATTGAGAATCATGATAGTGATTCTACCATTACTCTGTAGAAAGAAAAAACATAGGACTTAGCAAATTAACACACTCAATATGCTTCCTCAGATTTGATGGTAAACTTTTGAAGCCAGAAAGTACCCTGATGAAAATTATTAATTGAAGATGAAATGCATGTGCATGATGTGTGAAAATAAATATCATTAGTTCTAGCACCTTAAGTACATACTGTATGTTTGAGCTTCATTTACCATATTTAATGTGCCAAAAAGATAAGATAAAATAAAATAGCTAAAAGTAGCACTTTTAAGCACTAGTCACATAAATCGCCAAAAATAAATGACTCACTTAAAATGGATGCCCACATTATTTTAGGTGTAAATTGTGTTAGTCTTATTAGATTCTCTCTTTAAAATCCAGCAATCTTACCAAGGAAAACTACTCTTCATTTCCTCATGAGACTTACTCATCCACCTCTGAAACGAGATAAACAAACATTTTCCTTCTCTACTAGATTACAATAGACATGGTAGTGCAAAACAGCTCCCTCTGTGTCAGGTTAAACTCCACATATGGTCAAAAGCATCCCTGGGGAAACATTCTGAACAGTGATTACAAACAATTGGTTTGTTTTTCAGAGTGAATCTGGGAACCCACGGACAGGGTTTTTTCCCCCAAGCTAACTAAATCACATTAAGCCAACAAAGAGTTTAATAAATGTTTAAATCAGGTGTGCAAGTGGTAACCTCAAACTAAATAGTATGTCTTGTGCCTTTAGGACCATAGTCTAACTACAAAGTGACAAGAGATTGTGAAACTGCAGTTTGGTAGTTGCATAAACTGTTTAAGATTACTTTTTTATCTTTTTCCCCCTTGTACTTCACAAGGGCTGTCCCCTGACTAAAATTGTTTCTAGTCTACTAGTAGTTGACTAATGGCACATGTATAATAATTTAATTAATTATATATTTGGTCATAATAAGGAAGTGCATAAAGCTTGCTGCAAAGCCTGCAAAAGTAATGATTATGATTTTGTTGGAAATAAGAGCAAAGAGATGTTTTAATTCATTATTAGTAAATAAATAATAAACTAGTATTAAATTAACTAGTGTGTGCTGAGTTAGTGTCAGCTGCAGATATGAAGTTGATGCCGACTCACCTTTTCCAATTTATAGTGAATGTGCCTTCAGAGAGAAGCACACCTTTCATATGGATTACATGAGCTATGTTTCCATCACCCTGTTTTAATGCGCATTTTGAAGAGTGAAACATGTGAAACAAGTGATGGAAATGCCAATTTTAAAATAAAAATCCTTTAATTCGCAAAAAAAAAAGGTTTATGCTCACTTGAGGTGGTTTTTGAAAAAAGTCATGTACACCAACGTTTACCATCCAATCTGACAGAACTGGAGAGGATCATGTAACTTTGCGCTGTGAGACCAGATAAGGATCTATGTATTTTTCACTGCGTGAGAACATGAAGTGTTGTGTGGGAGCAGCATGGCCTGTCAGACATAGCAACAGAAACTTAGAAGGGTGGGCTAGACTAATTTAAAAGTAGACATTTCAGTCTTTCTATCTACCTTTTTCATCCTGTGAGAGTAAGTGTTGCCAAATGTGTAATTTCTTACTTCCAGTGTCATTTGCATCCAGCCATTTTTATCTGTAAAAAAAACACTTGTTTTGCTGCTTGCCATTTCTGAACTTTGTGTCACAGTCAGCTGGAAGTGCCAGCCCAGTTCAGGGGATGGCACTTCAGTGCCCAGTGAACTTTCAGTGTTTTATGTCTGTTTTCATCCCTGGACTCACTCTCACAAACTCATTCTGTTGACATCCCGGACTCTCATTCATGATTCTATGTTGTCATGTGTGTTCATTCATGTCTCCACCTTTCTCATCTGTCACCATAGCAATTCATTGTATAGCTCCACCCACTGACCAAGTTTCATGTGTATAAAACCCGGAAGTCTTTGTCTGATTCTCACAGTCCATTGCACTGTCAACCCCTGTCGTCTTGCCTCTCCGTGTTCCCTCGTTTCTTTGTATATTTGAATTGTATTTACTGTGTACCGACCCACGGTGGACTCTGACCGTTCTCGTGCTCTGCCTCCACCACTGGTAACTACCTCAAGCCTGTCTGTTTTGGTCTGTGTTTACCAATAAACAGCCAGCACTTACACTTGTGCCTTAGCATATTATTTCCTCTTAATTATGACCACACACTGGTTTGCTGTGCAGTTTTACATGTTTTGCATGCTGATATTCCTCTCCTTATTTCTCTACAGAAATCTTGCCCATAGGCTTACTTACACATTGAAGAAAAATATGAATAGATTTATTTCTCCTGTGTGTGAGGCAAGTAGTCTATAGTTTCTGTTCATTTTTGTTACAAGCTTCAGTTCTAGATGGCAGAAAGCACATACTGTTTGTTTTCTTCATTTTACAAAAGGCTGTATGGTTTTTAGGTCCACAGTTTCCATTAATAAAGCCTAGTATTTGTAGAATTACCTAAGGAATATTATGTTGTAAATTGAAATACTGTCAATTTTAACATGCTGTGACATTTGAAAACGGATTGGTATAGAGGATATTTCCAACATGATGGAGCGTTTACTTTCAGTGACACTCAAATATTTGAATTATCAACCACTGCAATTTTACAAACACAAATATGTGCCAGGGTCACGTATTGAACTCGCATTTTGAATGAATGAATGAATGACGCATTTATATAGTGCTTTATTATGTATATCATGTGGGGGAGGGGGGTCTCTCCTCAACCACCACCAGTGTGCAGCATCAACCTGGATGATGCGAAGGTAGCCACAGGACAACGGCACCAGTGCGTTCACTACACACCAGCTACAAGTGGAGAGGAGAGAGAGATACAGCCGATCAAAGAATGGTGATTATAGGGAAACCTTGATAGACAAGGGCCAGTGGGAATTTGGCCAGGAGACCGGGGTTACACCCCTACTCTTTACGATGAGTGTCATGGGATTTTTAATGACCACAGAGAGTCAGTTTGGGAAAAACATGCATGATCCGACTCTATGTCACATTGTAGTGTGCTAAATTCCAAAGTCCACACAAACACTTCAATAAGTGCCTATTCACACACATTTATCTAGGTTAAACCAAGCATCAAGCTCTCTGTCTCTCTTGTGAAAACAAAACTAAAGTGACTAAAACTACAATTTATCGACTGGCCACTAGAGGCTGGCTCCAAAAGAGAGTAAGTTCCACATGTTAAAATGCCCAACTTTAAAAATATGTTTACATCCAGGTATAAAAAGTGGTTTTGGTCTATTTAGTGATACAGTGTTTATATAACTCATCAGTTTAAATTATATTAATCTTTAAAGTTCTGCATAATTAAGAGTGTAGCAACTTGAGTGACAGGTGAATTGCAGGTGAGTCACAGACACTGTCAATGTTTTTACAGTAAGCACGCAGCCATGTAAAGATGCTACTACCTACATATTTCAGTTTCAATTCACAATCCTTATATGGGTATGTTAATGAATGATTATCTGCCCGATATACTGTGATTACCTCAAAGACCAGCTGTCCGTCACAAACGGCAACATATTTTTTCCTATTAAACTAGCCGACTAAAACAATTTTGGATGACTAAGCCTAATCTCATTTTTTTTTAATTTTATATTGTTATATTCATATCCAACTATCCATATGTGTTTTGAACATATGGTATGCACACATGAGATAGGCCTATCTTTTCTTTTCCACTGATATTGACATATCCCCCCGTTACGTTGAAGTTGAGGACAGTTTAGCAAGTTGCCATCTGTTATCTTTAAACAAATAGAAAGTGCACTCCTGTGAGAGTTAGATCTGTGCACTGGCTACCTCTTCCCTTTGCCTCTGTCACTATGGTAATATCATAACTGAGCAGTATCTCTGCCTGACAGGTGCGGTATAGACTGAGATGGAGAGATATTCTGGAGATGACGGATGGGGAGAGGAACGAGAGAGACAGATGCCAGGGTGTGTCAGTTCACACCATGAGATCCAATCAAACTCAATCACCCAACTCTGACTGGTAAACATGAATACTCAGCCAAACAACTTATGCATCTATGCCTCCCTGAATTTTAAATCTGGTCTGTCTCATTTTTACTCTGGACAATACAACCGAGAATGGCAGAAGAGCTCAGTTAGAGATTTTTTTTCTGGCTGATGTAGTGCAGCCACAAAAAGTCATAAATACTCTACCTTGTTGTTGCCAACACAGTCTTACAACCAATTCATACATATCTGTTCAAAATTCATGCTAATTTGTACGATTTTGTACTATTTGTCTAAACCCCAGTAAAAGGTAGGTTTAGGGGCGAGGTTAGGTGTAGGTCATGTGTACAAATTCATATGAATTGGCAACTCGTAAAATGCATAAGATTTAGCAAAAATCATAACAAGTTTCAGGAGGAACATGCACAAATGATCAGCCAGCTGACACCAATCTCCTTATTACCAATTATCCAATCAGGCACTCTCTCTCCTGCTCAGCTCACTTTTTACCTTTGGCATTTTCGTTTCTCTTTTGAATCCCACCGCCTTCCCCCGCTCCTTTTTTCCAATTGCTAAATAACCAAATTGCGTTATTTACATTATTTGTTCCTCCTCCGGGGGGGCGGGTAGGGACCCGACAGGGCTCTGAGCATCATTCAACTCTCGCCTTCTAGGGGTAGATTCCCCTAAGGCTCTGGGTCTGCCGGATTCCCTGCCTGTTTACCTGACAGTCACCAAACAAGCATATTTATTAATCGCAGAGGAAGTGTGAACTAGTGAAAGATGTATTATTTATATTTCACATGCATACAGTACAGTAGGTATAATATTTGTTATTGATAAATTCATGGAAAAACTTTCTGCCAAACCAGCAAGTGACAGCCTAATTAAAACTAAATATAAATATATATTTTTTTACATTTTATCTATGTAACTTAGTTTTTACTGGACTGATCTTACAGAATCAAAAACTGAAATCTTATAAAATGTATAGAAAATAAAACAAATTTAACTTGACACAGATACACATACCGTCACATCCACCTCCTGTCCGTCACCTCAAAATATGCACAAGTTCAGTCACCTACACACACCACATCTCCTAGCATCCCTCTTGCTTCTCATCAGCACTCTGTCATGATCACTCACACCTAATCAGGTACACTTGCATCCACTTACCTGCATCCTTGATAAGCACGCTAACGCCAAACAATCACTGTCTGGTCTTGAGGTTGCAAGCTTCCCATGCTTGTCTCAACCTACAGTACCTGTCAGTCATGGTCATCTGGTTCGCCTCCTACCTACAAGAGAAAGGAAAGAAGGAGATTTAAGATAAGCCTGTTTTGACTGCTTCTGCAGCTATTTTCGGTTTATGTTTTGCCTGGAAGCCTTTCCTTTGAGTTGTGAATAAATACTTGATCGAACCCACTTGTCTGCCTCATTGACCATCAGTGACAACGTTCAGACCCCCTTAAATTTGTCACTCTTTGTTATATTGCAGCCATTTGCTAAAATCATTCAAGTTTTTTTTTTCCCTCAGATGTACACACAGCACCCCATATTGACAGAAAACAGAATTATTGACATTTTTGCAGATTCACTAAAAAAGCAAAATATCACATGGTCTTAGTTATTCAGACTCTTTGCTCAGCATCTAGTAGAAGCACCCTTTTGATCTAATACAGCCATGAGTCATTTTTGATAAAGGTGCAACAAGATTTTCACACCTGGATTTGGGGATCCTCTGCCATCCCTCCTTGCAGATCCTCTCCAGTTCTGTCAGATTGGATGGTAAACGTTGATGTACAGCCATTTTTAGGTCTCTCCAGAGATGCTCAATTGACAGTCAGGGCTCTTTCTGGGCCCTTCCAGAATGGTGAGCATGATTTCACCAAGTACAAGATGTTCTTGGATCAACATCCTTGATGATCCTGGAACAACATTCCAATCAGCCAATCAGAAATGAGAAACAATTTTTCTGGAAATATCTGTTTTAGGCTTATAATCATGGTTAGGTGCTTCTAAACCCTTGTTAATCAGCTATCATTTGCAACTGATTTCAGGTATAACATTTGGCTAGGGGTGCATAGGGGGCAAGGGTAAGGATTGGGATAAGTTTAAATTTTAGGACAATAATGTTGATCAAGGATCAACAAAAGATGTTGATCCAGGATCATGTCTTACTTGGCAAAATCAGAATGACCTTGTTGTGAAGCCACTCCTTCGTTATTTTAGCTGTGTGCTTAGGGTTATTGTCTTGTAGGAAGGTAAACCTTCGGCCCAGTCTGAGGTCCTGAGCACTCTGGAGAAGGTTTTTGTCCAGGATATCCCTGTACTTGGCCGCGTTCATCTTTCCCTCAATTGCAGCCAGTTGTCCTGTCCCTGCAGCTGAAAAACACCCTCACAGCATGATGCTTCACTGTCGGGACTGTATTGGACAGGCGATAAGCAGTGGAATTAAGGCCAAAAAGTTTTATCTTAGTCTCATCAGACCAGAGAATCTTATTTCTCACCCCAAAAGCCCAGTTTGGCCAGAAGTCCAGCTATAGAAAGGGTTTTGGTTGTCCATTTAAGGATTATGGAGGCCACTTTGTTCTTAGGAACCTTAAATGCAGCAGAAATGTTTTTGTAACCTCATATGACATATTGATGGCATCCACAATCCAACGGCTTAAAGTCTGTTTCGTTGCTGGGACTCTTTCTTGGGTGGACCAAAACATACAAGCAATTGCTCAGACATTCTGCACAGGGCAGCTCTGTGGACGTATGCATCTAGTGCTCACACTGGACACACACAATTTAGCTTCTTCTGACCAGGCTCCCTGAAGGGAGGTGGGTTAAAGGCCGGTAGTACTACCAGCATTCCATGCATGACAGGAGCTAGTTTGCCGGCCAGCATTCCATGTGCTTATATGCATATA
>JAUYWG010000061.1:6149363-6161233 GCA_034779775.1 Enteromius afrohamiltoni | reverse complement strand
CATGTGCTTATATGCATATAAGCATATAAGCACATGGAATGCTGGCCGGCATGTGCTTATATGCATATAAGCATATAAGCACATGGAATGCTGGCCGGCAAACTAGCTCCTGTCATGCAGCGGAGCATTGACAGGGGATGCTGAAAGTGTGATTTCGAGACACAGCGTCTCGTTCCTTCAAGGAACTAGGGTTATATACATAACCTAGAGATGTTCCTTTTCAGGAACTCGAGCTGCGTCATCGAGACGCTATGGGAACGAGATGCCCACGCCCCAAGACTTTCAAGTTCCCTGCCTAGTGTGTGTGCCTACTTACCAGAGGACAGCAGCACCAGGAGTGGCTCGAAAGTCCAGTCCATAAAACGGACAAAAGTGTGAGGGGTGGACCACCCCGCAGCATCACAAATATCGGCCATGGAGACTCCTGCTAGCAGGACCTTCAGGGCTGCCACACCACTTGTTGAGTGCGCTCTGACTTCTAGCCTCGGCGGCAGACCAGAGGACTCATATGACATGTTGATGGCATCCACAATCCAACGGCTTAAAGTCTGTTTCGTTGCTGGGAGCCCCTTCTTGGGTGGACCAAAACATACAAGCAATTGCTCAATTGCTCAGACGTTCTCCACAGGGCAGCTCTGTGGACGTATGCGTCTAGTGCTCGCACTGGACACACAGTTTAGCTTCTTCTGACCAGGCTCCCTGAAGGGAGGTGGGTTAAAGGCCTGTAGTACTTCTGGCTGAGGTGTGACTGTAGGTTCCTTAGGACTGTAACCTGCTCGCGGGTACAGGAAGGCTTTGGCCATTCCAGGGGCAATGTCAAGATGTGTAAGGGCCACTGAGAGGGCTTGAAAAGTCACCTAATCTCCTCAGAGTACACAACGCTAGCAGAGGTGTGGTCTTTATCGTTAACAAACAATCAGAAATTTCCTCTATCTAGCAACCACTCGTGATCACTCCCCAACCAGTCAGGGACGCATCCGTCGGTAGCGGTATGTGGCGACCTGGATCTCCCAGCACTGGGTCCTGATTTAGGAACTAAGGTTTCCTCCACATGTCTAAGGCATGTACAGCTCGTCGTGACACATTGATCATGTGAAGGGGATTTCCCATCAGGGATATGCCTTTGTTCCTGGGCCACCACTGTAGGGGTCTCATGTACAGCAGGCCAATAGGTATGATGTAGGACGCAGCAGCCATAAGGCCCAACAGCTTTTGCTCACGTCTCGTAACACTGGCGAGGTTGGTGAGGTTGGCCTGCCCTCTGAAGTCCTGAGCCACAAGCATCAGGAGTTCCTCTCTTTACCCTGCGAGGCCTTCTTTTTTCTCTTGGAGAACAACCCTCAGGTCTATATGAGATTTTAAAGGCCCCGCTACAGAGCTCCGCCAACTACCTTGATGTTGGGGAGGAGCTCTCGAGGCGACACTCTGTTTTTGCGTGTCTCTGAAATTTTCATACGAGAAACTGGTACTCAGATGGGGCTGTTCCCGCAAGCCTTGAGCTGGAAAATGGCGAGGGAGGAACCGCTGAAATGCCGCCACCTGTTTACGCGCCCCCTGGTGTCTTTGGTGCCTGAACAGACCCTCAGGCGCAAGCGGGGCATCCATCAGGCAGACTCTGTCTTTCTTTCTCATGTCTGACTGAGTCAGCAAAAGATGCCTCTCTGCTGCCACCATTGCTGCCTTTGTGGTTCTCTTTAGTTTTTTCATCTAGCTCTTTCAGTAGGTCAGCTTGGTACGCCTGTAACAGAATGCACTTCCTTTCCTGTCTGGCTAGCGCCCGATCCTGATGCAGAGGAGTGAGATAGGAACTCATCCGTCTCAGTCTCCTCACATTTAAGATCGGCTTGAGATCCCCATGAACGCCACCGCCGCCCTGCGCCAGCACGAGCGGGACAGCGCCGCGGGGATTGCTTATGAACTTCCCGGGAGCGAAGCACACACAATGTCTGCACAATGTCTGTTCTCTCACAATGTCTGCAGTTCTCCTCATTAAAGTTTTCTGTACTGGAGAGCTGCTTCTGTGTGTCTCGCTCCCATGCAGGCAACATAGAGAGTGTGTGTATCCTCGGGGAGGATATCAAGTTTGCACAGTGGTGCACACACACACTGTACTGTGAGCTGCTCTCACCCCATTTGGTTTTACTTTGGTTTTTGGACATTTTCCCTGACAAAGTTTGTTCTATAGACAGAGACACAAGCTTTCTTAATGCACACACATAGAGCGCTTCGCTGAATGACAAGAAAGCTAGTTTGCCGGCCGGCATTCCATGTGCTTATATGCTTCCTGGCCAGTGACATCACCCGCCTATGACATCCCAATTCCTCATTGGCTGATTCAACACACTATTCAGAGTCATCACGCTGAAGGCGTTCCCATAGCGTCTCGTCGACGCAGCTCGAGTTCCTGAAAAGGAACTGATAATTTGACTTTCAGGCCTTTTGTAACCTATTTATGTTAATCTGTGGAATTCAAGTCCACATATTTAGAACTCAGAAAACAGCAATATCACAACTTTATTAAAAACATAAATTCTTGCAAACATTTTATTCAGCATTCAATTGCGGTAGAAAAATGTCATAAAATAAGTAGTAAAAACAAAACATTATAGTATATTTTACCATGTCCTGGTTGCCTATGACATGTGAAGTGCTTTTTGCAGAGCTGGTCGACAGAGAAAAATAAACCGTTATGAGAATTTGTGAGACAGGTCGTATATCTCTAGTCTGGTAAGATGCTGCTGCACAAAGATGAAATATTGCCATGTGAAAAACACAAGCAATGCATAAACACTGCAAGCATTGTCTTTTTAGTGCACTGTAGTGGTTTTAATGCGCTGAAGTCATTTGATTTATAAGACACTGTATAAAAGCACCGGAACAGACAGCTGCGAGGTGAGTTGCAAGGTCTGTTTGTGAGTGTTTTTTACATGTCGCAAGGGGTGCCAAGGATTCGTCCTTTGCCTAAGCTGTCAGCAAAAGTAAGGGACATTCAAAAAGTATTAAAGACATCCATCATGCTTGAAAAAACACACAAAGAATTTAAAATCATCCAAAATGAGAGCAACATATCAAGCTTTAAAGCAAACCTTTGGAAGAAGTCTCCAAATTACATCTAAAAAGCCACCATTTTCTTCAGAAACACAAACGCACACTGTCCAATTGAACTCTTTTTGTGAAGGGCACACTTACTCTGTAGGGTGGAAGATGAAAGACAAAGTGTGCTTTATGGCCGGCTCTCTTGACAGTGTGTGATGTTATTGCATGTCACTTATCAAAACTAAACTGCGATAAACCAAAGGGCTCCAATAAATAGACTGTCTCCTAGCAACATCTTGACTGGTGACTTTTCTTCTCTTGCTGGTTCACTCAGACAGACTGCTGGATGGCATGAGGAGAAAGGATATACAGGTATTGGCAACTTACTCCATGTGTGTCTCCTATTTTAAGGCAGAAGAAATGTGACACAATTAAAATGATATTTTTGTTTTAAAGATGAAAGGGAATCAAAATTCTGGTCACTATAAGTGACTGTAATTACTTTTATGGCTAAAAGTTAATAATTTACCAATATAAACCAAATCAACCAGCTTCAAGGTAAATCACAATATTACAAAATTTGACTTGAATATCAAATAAAAAGCTACAAAACTCGGCTTTAGGGTAAAAACCCTAAAGAATGATTGTATATAGAAACAATGTTACATTTATAGCAAAAAAATCATATTACATACACATAGAAAAGCAATAAATTGGCATAATATAATGTCAAAATAATTATATAATATTTTGAGGACAAAAAATATTATAAATTGTATTTAAATGGTAAAAGCTAAAAAATGAGCACACATTTTTTTTTTTTTATTTATTAATACATTTATTTATGCATTTTAGTGATTTTTATTATTCTGCTTGAAACTGTGTAGCCAATATGGTACCAATATATTAATTATCCCTATAAAGAGAAAATCCTGAAAATAAATGACAAGAGAAACAATACTCTGATTCTCTTGATCTTCCACAGCTCCAAGGATTACATGAGCCTCCATAATAATTACTACATTAATTAAAACAGATTTTCCATATATATATAAAAAAACAACACAATCATCTTCATAATTTATGAGGCATAAGACCAAAAGCAGGAAAAGGCCTCAGATATGCTGTGAAATCAAACATAGTGCAGGTGGAAAGGCTTGTCACTAACAATTTATACAAGTCTACACTGCAAATCTGATGGATGGAAAGAATTAATTAAGACGAAGATGAAGGGAAGAATGCTGCGGGGAAGAGCTAAATGGTAACGGTAATGTAAGCAGATGGTTGACTGACAGAATAAAAAGATGATTGGTGCCAATTGAAGCCAGCAATGCATCGCAATTTTGTTTTGACAAAGAAAATGCTTGGTGTTTATGGGGTGCCATCTCATCTTCAGTGGAGATATCCCACCATGTCTATTCACCGTGCAATAATTACAGCTACAACTTTTACATTTTCCATTCAAGCTATTGTGTGACACATAAAATCAAAAATAGCCACATTTAACGGCTTTGTGTGGAAATTGTAAACTGTGAAATGGCAGATTTGGCATCTATTAGCTCTGTTTAGGCTTCTCTCAGCCTTTGGCATCTCTCTCTGGCTGTAGTCTTTGCCTCCTGTGAACTCCACATGAGTCTTCTCTTTAAACACCCACTTGGCAATGCTTCACTTCAGCTATTTAAATTTTTTCTTTAGCACAGAATAACCCCACACATCACACACAATTATCACTTACAATGCTGGATCTCCAGCACAATGAATCCATCAGCAGTCTGATTGCCTAGCGTATCTCTTGTTTTAGGCATCGCTGTCACTTTCCCTCAATCTGTCCTCCTGTCATTGTGTTGATCCATGTGCAACTACACATTTTAAAGTGTGTAATTTTCAGAAGTAATGGCCGTTTTTCATGAAAAACAAGCAGAGGAAAATTCACTGTAATTTTCCGCTGAATCGAATACAAGAGTTTATAGTATTCAAGGTTTTATGTAAGATTTTACTTTGATTTGAACAGTCTGTCATTGGTCAAAAACAGATAGCCCCACCCCAATCACTTCAGTTTCATACTGTGGATGGGGTTATCAATCAACAGTCTTGATTATGTACGATCATTTCTAGGAATCTACATGACTGTGAGTTTTATATGAGAGACTCACTATGCAGATTTTGCTCATATTCATGTTGGAAATACAAATTTGTCCCATTGCATTATGCACAAAATAATTAGTTTCTATAACAGGGGTGTTCAATCTGCTCTTAAAGATATAACCACCTGCTTACTCAGACACTAATCGAAACACACACGAAGCAGCTAATCGAGGTATTTGAGTTTGCTTTTAAAGTATTTATTGAAAGGAGGGTTAAACATTGGCTCTGCAGTAAAGAAGATCTCCAGGACCTGGGTTGAGCACCCTTAATCTGGATCATAAATTGGGTTGGATCATTGAGCTAATGTGTTTGTTGAGAACCGCTGAAGACTGGGCAGTGCTCAACCCCTGGGAACTCTAAGGTTGTACAAACCAGACAAGCAAATCACCCCCCGATCAATACCTCGGCACTGAAGCCTGACGAAAGGCCTGGAGGTAATATAAATCATTAAAAGCAAACAACCAGCCACAAATGGTTAACACGTGGGAGGACCAAGGGCCAGCTTAACAGTGATCCAGCTCTCCCTTAATCCTTAGAGTAAAATCATAAAAAAACAAACACAAGTGAAAATCCTGTGAAAACATGGGTTCTTGGTTTGTTTTCAGGTTGTATTCTATCCATTGTTATAAGCTGCAATGAAGGATTATAACCTTGAAATGTTCCCTGATGAATCAGAAAGGTATGGTGGCATGTGACACATTTAAATCAGTCAAGATACACATCTGTTGCCTAGTTCATAAAAAATGACAGTTCTGGTATTATTTACTCAACATCCTGTCTATCCAACAGCGTGCAAGCTTATGCAGGACACAAAACTATTTGTATTTTCTGAGTCTAAAAGTTGCAAAATTACAAATGTGCATTGCAAACCAAGTTCTTGAGACAAAAAGAAAGAGATTTAAATTCTAATTAAATTAAAATGTTGACTTTTGGTTAAGTTCAAATTGCTGCATTCCTGAGATTTTATGAGACAAACTGTGTACCATTTGTTAAAGACTTCTTATTATTGAATGGATTGATCCATTTTGCAAAACTGCTTAGAGTGACTCATTCACTAGAAGAACGGATCCAATGTTGTGACAATATGGGTCCACTCTTGAAATCGGGTTAATTTTGGTATGCAACCAAGACTCAGCTTTTAAGATGTTCAAACAATAAACACCATTTTATGGTTCTTTAATGTGTTGTGACAGATAACTATAGCACCTTTGTTCAAGTGGCACATAAACTGATTATCTTTATACCACAGGAAATGAACACAATTTGCAGTATCTTATTTCAACCATGGAAAGACAGCAGATTCCATGTTAACAGTAGAGTGTGCATGTAGACTAATAGAAAAAACCTGTCTAATAGTATGTATGCTTGCTGAACAGACAACTCCATTGTACAGAGATAAATAATATGTAGAACTAACAAAAAACTGTGTAAATGTGTGTGTGAGATTGTGTCTATGTATGAATTTTCTCAATCAGATGGATAAAGGTGTCAAACCAATGTTTTAAACCCTAGAGCAGTGTTTCCCAAACCTGTCCTGGAGGACCCATTGCCCTGCACATTTTGTAGGTCTCAGACACACTGAGCATGTGCAGAGCATGGGGTCCTCCAGGACAGGTTTGGGAAGCACTGCCCTAGAGTGCAGGTTTGGTTGATCCAGAAAGTGTATAGAACACATTTTACTTAGATTTCCTTTGAGATGCCAAAAAAACTCCATATAGACAACATTTAAAGTTCTCAGTTCTATGCAAAGGGATGCTAAATTGTTTTACAATTTACGCCACCCCTGTCATCCAATGTTAGTTAGCTGTATTAGCATAACAGTTTGAAATTCACAGTTAAATGCATCACATTTTGCCTGAGAATCTACAATTTTTTTCTAATGTATGTTATATGACAGGCTTCACTAAATCTTACCCTAGAGGTCCAATGCATTGCAGAGTTTAGCTCAGATTCTTACGATTTATATTTTAAAACATTTAAAATGACTGCATATTTATTGAGAAAAAAAAATAAATAAAAAAAATAAGCAGAAAATCATACAACCTTTACTAATGTAATGGAGACGGGGCACGAGGATCCAATGAAATGCAAGCTTTTATTTCAAAACCGTAGTCAGAACAGGCTCAAAAACAGTGCCAAACAGGTATGACAGAGGCTGAGCAAAAGCAAATCCAGTAGGTTGCAGATGGAACGGCAACCCTCCAGGGCAGTGCTACTGGAGAAGGAGCCCTCCAGAGTGGCGCTGACAGTGCACGCGTTCTGCACGCTCTGTCCAGCACCTCCATTGGTGCTTGGACAGACTCATGGACAGGTAAAGTCTCGGTGCAGACTCATAGGTAGATGGGGCTTCTGAAGCAGACTCAGGGGTAGGTGAGGGCTCTGAAGCAGACATGGGGGTGAATGAGGCCTTTAAAGCAGATTTGTGGGCAAGTGAGGTCTCTAGGGCACAGTGCGGCCTGCGTGCTCAAAATGGCGTCTGCTATTACCGGGAGCACAGAGGAGAGGGGAAGAGTCTCCGAGATTGCCTGCATTGCCAACATTGACAAAGAAACTTAATGAAGTGAAGTAGCCTATTATTTCAAGCACATGTCACTCCAAGTACGATGATATGGATATATTACTAGACTACAAATGAATGCAATACAGCAGGTTTATATGGTAAGCATTGTTAATAATTTTACAACAACAACTACAAGGTCAGTCAAAAATGTATATTTGATTAGAAACAAACAACAAAAAATGGCTTTAAGGAGTACATTTTTCATTAAGCACTATGATTTTATGTGTGGTTATTGTAGTTATTTAAATCATCAGTAAATCATTAGCTTTTCTTTAGACAAATATCTACTGTAACTACATTACATATATAATTCTATAATGCCTGAAAGTTTGTAAGTATATATTCACATTTATGCTTATTTTTATATACCTGCATTATTTAACAGCCTTTTAGCACACAGTAGGCCTGTTTTAAAGGTTTTAAGTTACGTCAAAATCGATTCCCCATGGAGAAAATGAACGGGATTTTCCAACACTCAACCGTCAACTGTTGCACTTTGCCCACTAGCGATTAGAGAACCACAGTAGATGGATTTCTTTTAGTGGTGATATAGATCAGTTAAATCGGCACAGTTCTGAAAAGAGCAACTTGTGTACCCTACATATAAATGTGGCTGTCACCCTTAAAAACAGTCTACTGTATGTATCTACTTTTAACAGAAGTGAACTGTGTATAGTGCACAAAGTATAACTGTATTGTAACCAATACAGCTTACAGCTTTCCAGTCAATGAAACAGGGAGGCCAACAACATAAGGAGATGTTGATTAAATGCTGTGTCCAACCTAACAATAGCATACACATCAGCACAGTGAAGCACCTGAGCAAAATATGCACTTTGCTCATCCATGCTGGGCAAAGCCAATTAATCACTGCACACCCAGTTATTATAGAGCCTGTTTTAGACAAATAACTACTATAATTACATGGCCTCTGTTTTATATTTGTCTGAGAGGTTGTAAACTTATCATCTGGTCTTGGATCACACAGATAACAGCACCAGAAACTCATTCTCAGCGCTTCTAATCTTTGTATAATAATCTCACTCTATTAATCACATCACTCTGACACACATACACAGGCAAACAAACAGACAAGCTAAAAGATACACAAGGAGCAGCTGGCAGATGGAGAGCGTTCTGAAGTCCAGACAGTCCGGGGTGAAAGAGGACACAGCGCATCATCTTTTCCAATTGAAATTCAATCTTAAAATACCTTTGCTTGCTGATGAGACGTCGCAATATTGCTGCCCTTGTTTCTGCTTTCACTTTTCTGATCTATCCATCCACATAAATAGCCGTTCAAAAGGGTATCAGCAATTACCACAAAGCCAGGCATAATGCTGAAGTGAGTGTTAAGACACAACGCAAAGTGATGCTCCGGGCTCGGATGAGTGCCACTTGACCCTCTTCGCATTTTTAATACTAAGCTAGCTATCAAGCTTTATAAATATAAAGAGAGGAAAAACAGAGACAGTGATAAACAACTAATCCTGCACCATTCGTGCTACAAACACCACAAATCCCACAACTGATTATCATCTTGTGGGAAACAACTAGACATATGTTCTACTATGCTGTTGTACACAAAAGATACAAATTAATAATATTGAGAATGTTATTACAATTTAAAATATATTTTAAAATGTAATTTATTTTTGTGATGCCAAGCGTCATTACTCATTACATTGTGTCACGCTCAGAGACCACAAACAGAGATAACGTGACGAAAGTTTATTAGTACTCAAACAAAGGTTTCTTCTTTTCAACAGGTTATAATACATGCAGTGATCAACATCAACAAGTGTCAAAACAGGTTCTCGTAGACTGGAATCCAGGCAAGTAAAACAGGTAGGTAACAGAGAAAGGGGCAGACTCAAGCCGGTAAGTGAATGGAAAGGTATACTCAGAGTTCGTTTAGTCCAATGATCGAAGTTCCACAAAAGTCTTTATCCAACTCCAGCGATCCTTGGAAGCAAACACTCAGGCAGCGGTAGAGACAAGACAAAGTCAGCGTTCAACCTTGAGCTCAGCCCACGACTGTTTGGCTGAGCATGCTTTTAAGCAGTATCGCTAATGTCCAACAGGTGTTAATACTCAGGTGATTGAAATCTGGTGATTGGTGCTTGCGTGCTTCCTGTAAGTGCTGATCATGGATCAGGTGAATGTGGCATTACGCACCCCTCCGAAAAGGCGGGTCCTCGTGCCATAATAACAGCCAAGGTACCTAAATAATGAGGGAGGGGGAGGTGGTATTTAGTGTTCCTTTCTGGTGAGGGGTCTGGAGTCAAGGGTGAGGACAGAAGGCCGGAGTGCCAGGCCGACAGTGAGTGTCCGGAGGGCCAAGGCGGAGCAGATGGGGCCGGCGACCGATGCGGATGAGGGAACCTGGAAGGCCACGGTGGAGCCAGTGAGAGAGAGGACCAAGGCGGAGCTGGAGGGATGGAGGAGCCCGACACAGCCAGTGGGACGGAAGGATGAGGCGCAGCCGGATGAATGGAGTCCCGAGGCGGCGGATGGACTCCGACTGACCAAGGCGACGCCGAATAGACAATCGAGCCCGGTGGAGGTAGTGAACCGACGGGCACCGAAAGAGAGGAGGGAGCCAATGCCCATGGCGAAGCCGATGGGTCGGAGGACCGAGGTGGAGTTCTGGACTCGGAGGCTGAAGGTGGAATTGGGAAGCACCCCAAGCCAGATGGATCTGGAGGATGTCAGTCCTGCACGATGGACCCCGGCTGGATGGTATCTTGGTAAGCGGCAAGACCGTCATCCGACGGCGAGACAGGAGGCAGAAGTGGGTGGGAGGGAAGGGATTTAATTTGCGGTGTGCGCTCTTGCAGCGCAACGGGCTCAGGAGGGGACTCTGGGGTTTCCCGGACTGGAGCAGGCTCTGGAGCGGACTCTGGGGTTTCCCGGACTGGCACTGTCTCACTCACTTCCATGACGGTCATCGTGAAACCTCCTAGCCATAAAGCCTGATCAATTAGCCGAATGAGAGAGCCTGGAGTGTCAGGCAAGGACACCTGTTTGGCTAAATCCCCCTTTAGCCCCAGCCAGAAAAAAATAGTCATGGTCCGTTCACTCCACGACACCTGATGGTAAGCCTCGATGAACTCCACCACATACTCAGCAATGGGACGGCCATCTTGAGTGCGGGTCTGAAGAAACGTAGCGGCCTCTTGCTCCATGTTGTCTTGTCCTTCTTTTGTTATGGGCTGAGCTTCTGTCTCTCTCAGAGACCACAAACAACAGAGATAACGTGATGAAAGTTTATTAGTGCTTAAACAAAGGTTTCTTTTCAACAGGTTATAATATGTGCAGTGATCAACATCAACAAAAGTCAAAACAGGTTCTCGAAGTCTGGAATCCAGGTAAGGTAGGTAGGTAACAGAGAAAGTGGCAGACTCAAGCAGTTAAGTGAATGGAAAGGTATACTCAGAGTTTGTTTAGTTCAATAATCGAAGCAGTATTTTAAGCAGTATCGCTAATGTCCAACAGGTGTTAATACTCAGGTGATTGAGATCTGGTGATTGGTGCTTGCGTGCTTCCCGTGAGTTCTGATCCTGGATCAGATGAATGTGACACATTGTTAAACTATTCTTATTTGCTGATTTTTCTTTTTATTATCATCATGTTAAAAACTGTGTAAATTATTCAACGAGAACGTTCAAAAGAACAATGTCTATTCGAAATGTAAATCTTTTGTAGCCTTTCAAGTGTCTTTCCAGTCACATTAGATCAATATAATGCATTTTTGCAAAATTACAATAGTTCTCCTTCCACCAATTAAATTGAAACAACCAACTAAACAAAAACGTACTAAAACTTACTAGAGACAAATATATACAGTGTGAGTAAAATAGTAAGTGACATTATAAAGACAACATGAACTATTGCTTTTTTATTATTATTATTTTTTGATTGATTATTATATGTTAATGTTAAAAGCTACTCAATAGATTAGGAATAATTGAATTTATGTTGTCTTGTTGAATTATTAGAAAAATAGTGCACACCTGAGGTGGTAACGTGGTCATAATGTGAAGCAGAGTTGTGTGTGTGTGTGTGTGTGTGCACCTGGTATTTATCACCTTATGGGGACCAATTGTCCCCACAAAGATAGGAATAC
>JAUYWG010000061.1:6133635-6146569 GCA_034779775.1 Enteromius afrohamiltoni | reverse complement strand
TATGAATCATTAGTTTAGCATTAATAAATAGTCAGTTCTTTCTTTATAAAGCATTGTTCCAACATTAATAGTCATTAGTAAGCAGTTTATAAATAGTAATCTTCCTAACATAAAAAAACCTTAAAAAAAATAAGCAAACAACACAGAGGGATACAGAACTATTCATTTCAAGATGCAAAAAAATATAAAACTGTACACTTTAATTTTTTTTTTTTCTATGAATGTTTGTTTGTTCGTTGAGTGTGCAGCTGTATGATTAAATTTTTTACATCTTGAAAAATTATGTCTGTGTTCTGTATCTCTCTGTGTTGTGTTTGTTTAACTTTTCTGTTTAGAATATAAATTAGCTTTTACATGTTCTTATGCTTTACAAGTTATAAATAGTCCTCACTTTAGATGAGCTCACAAAAACAGATGTCTGGCAACTACTAAATGCATTATAATGACCTGATCAATCATGAATTACAGCAGCAACATGTGTTAATAAAGCATTTATTAACACACTGAACAATTATTATCTTGTGTCTAAAAAATAAGATTTATAATTTTTTAATAATTTACTTAGACTTTCTAAACGGTCTTATTAAACACTGACAACTTCTAAATAACTGGTTTGTAAATAATGTAATAATTTAAAAATATATATAAACTGATCATTAATAAAGTACAATTATTAAACATTATATAAATGCTCAAGAACAAGGCATTTATAGATGCACTTGTAAACTATTTACTAATGCATAATAATGTTGGAAAAATGGTTTATAAAGGATGAAATAAATGTGTACTAATGCTTAACTAATCATTCATAGTGTGTAGTTATTATAAAGTGTTACGGAAAAGTGTCCTTAAACATATTTCAAAATGAATAAAACTTAAACAGTGTATAAATGAAATAGATTTAATCACAAAAACACAAGCCCCCCCTAAAGTTGCCGAAGTGTGAACATGTTAATGATATAAATCTCACCTAATTCTTTGGAAAGAAACTCAATACAGCGTTTGCATCCTTGAAGCTTGCCTAAAAGTCTAATCTCTCTCTTCGCAAATGTTCAGGAGCAGGAAATTAACTTAATGATTTCATGCCAGTCTAACGCGCAGAGGGCTGTACGCCTGGAGGAGCATCTCCCTGTGAGAGAGAGGAAGATGAAGCACACAGACTGCATGGACCAATTACAGGTGTATATACTTGCCTAAAACATAAAAAAAATCTCATACATTTCCTTTTCTTGTCTTTTATTATAAATATAGATGTCCTGCAATGGAAATGCCATGTGAGAACCTAAAATGTTTTGCAACTATAGCAGGATATCTTTGCTTCATTTCCCCTTTTACACACTGCTGTAATGTCGTAATAACATTAAGCAGCTCCCAGTTGACAATTTCTCATTGACTGTCACAGTCCTGATGGCATATCCTAAATAAGCATGACCAGAGAATCAGAGAGAGAAAGAGAGGATCTCCTCCACGTATTCTAACAGGCAGAGGAATGTATGATATCCCCTTAGCAGGAGTATATTTAACTGACTACTCCTGTTTTGTCTCAGCCTTTATTTTATCCTTAAGGGTTTTTCAATGATAATAAAAAAAGCATTTATAAGAATCATGACAACAGGGGTATTATCTGACCTTTCAAAGTCATGTTGTCTTTAGATGGAAAATGTCAATGCAGTGCCAAGTGTCATCTGTGTAACATCTGCATACTTGGTTGAATTGCTGGCATGCAAGACCCTACAGTGATGAGACTGACATTACTGCATCTTGACATTCAGATTGTTCAGGGATTCAGATTGATCTGTCATTGTGTGAGGAGCTCAAAAGTACATACTTACATCAGACCTGCATGAGAACAGTCCTTTGGGGCTTGATCAGCTGTTGGTTTTATATTAATGACAAGTGACAGGTAAATATAAACTTGGAACTGTCTGGCTGAACAAGACTGAGATTGTAGATGTTTTAATGTTAAAGGCCTCTGCAGGCACAAGCAATTTTATTTTATTTTATCTTTATTGTTATTAACTAACATGCTTTTAATAATGTTTGCTTTGTTATTGATAGTAATGCTAAATGAAGTTATTTTGGCCTCCATTGTCATTCACTGTATTATAATTATATAAGGGTGGTAAATGATGACAGAATTGTTTTTTCATTTGATTGCTCATTAAATGTTTATGTTCCTTTTGTAACTCACTTTGGAGAGAAGCAATAGAAGGGCCTTTTAAAGACTTTTCAAGCAACATTTTTAGCACATTCTGTTACTTACATTTTCTACTGCTTTCTTCTGCTTTTTAGAGACGAAGAGTTGAGGAGATCCTAGAGGATGAGAAGGGCCTGTCCATCAGTCATTGGTGACTGAAGATTAAAAGGAATATATTTTCTGATTGATCTGAGAATGAAAAGGCAGAGTATATTGTGGCCTCACATGCAAAATCTTTATGCCTATGTTTGCATTGTACTTTAGGTAAAATGTCAGTTTCATATTATTTTATTATTCGGGATAATTTTGATTTCAACATTATTTTTATATTATCTGGTAACTTGGGCAATATTAAAATTTCTATGCTATTTTGTATAAATTAAGAAATAATAATATATGCTGTTCTGTGTATGAATAAAGATTAAAATATTGAATGCAAAAATGAAACGCTTTAAGTCTAAATGTGAATAATATTAGTAGTATTTAGTGTTAAAATGCAGCAGCTAGAGACCTTACTAGTCCTTACTAGAAGTATAAACATATAATCCGGTTCTGTCAACACTGCACTGGCTCCCTATCAAAAATCTTATAGATTTTTAAATCTTGTGAATTACTTATAAAGCCCTGAATGGCTTAGTTCCTAAGTACTTGAGCGAGCTCTTATCACATTATAGTCCTCCGCGTATGCTGCATTCTCAAAATTCTGCCCATTTAATAATACCTAGTATATCAAAATCTACTGTGGGTAGCAGATCTTTTTCCTATTTAGCACCCAAACTCTGGAACAATTTACCTAATACTGTTCGGGAGGCAGGCACACTCTGTCAGTTTAAATCTAGATTAAAGACGCATCTCTTTACTCTGGCTTACACATAACACACTGATACACATTTATTAATCAAATATGTTAAAGGATTGTTAAGCTGCATTAATTAGATCAACCGGAACCGGGAACACGGTGTACTCGTTACATCGTAAAAAGAATGGCTTCCTTAAAATAAGGGACCAGATCAGGTGGTGTATCAGCACAAAGAGATGATCTTCATTGGAGACAAGAACACCTAGATGAGCCCTCTGGACAGATCACCGGAAACCAAATGCACACACACACTATAAGTCCAATGCACAATCTGGTGTGTGCTTAAAACTGAACTGGAAACTGGCCCCAGCTAAGTCTGATTTCTCCCAAGGATTTTTCTTCTCCATTCTCTCATTGATGGGGTTTTGGTTCCTTGCCACTGTCACCTTTGGCTTGTTTAGTTGGGGGCACCTAATTTCTAGTGATTATCGTTATCGCATTTAATAAATAAGTAGTTTAATCTCATCATTATACATTAACATCACTCTGTTCTCCTATTTGATAATGTTCAGTGCTTTGCTACAATCTGTATTGTTAAAAGCACCATAAATAAAAGTGATTGATAGATTTATTGATAAACTTCAAGTGTAATGTTATTTTTAAATTAGTTAAACTATTATATTCTGAATTAACTTTTTTATATTCTCAGGTTTACTTTGAGAATTTTTTGTGATCATTCATCATTTTTATTATTAATATTATTTTTTTATTTGTTATGTCTGCATCTAGTAATATTTCTCACTTTATTTTTATTTAACTTTTAATACTTTTAGTCCTTTAAATTTATTCCAGTATGCCAAAGCAACATTTCAAACTTTCATTCAAGTTTTCAGTTCATTTTTCAATGCATTCAATGTAAAATATATTGAAAGTACATTGACTGATAACTAATATGGTACTGGTATTCAGTATCATGCATCCTTAATTCTGTTCATTTTTAGAAATACTCATTCATATTTGATCAATATTAGATTAGAGGACTAGGACTCCTATATAAAATCCATTGTGCTGCAGTTCCAATAACCCGAGGTCTAAACCTCTGATCTTATTATTTCATATTTCATAGTTTCTCCTATGTCTCCAAACCTGCTTTTCTTTCAAGTGGAAACCAAAGGGGGATGCCAAAGTGGAGACTGGATGTTCAGTAATCCCATCTCAGCAGATTATGATCGAGAGCAACCTATATAGACAAAATGAAATTCTTCAGATGAGGCACAGAGGCTTCCAGAGTGGAAAAAAAAATCCCAGACTGACATTGCCGCCAAATAGAAGAGAGAGTAAAGAACAGGGCAGCTTGCCATGTCAGGAGCAGTCAAACACAGAGTGCTGGCAGCAAGGTTTTTTTGTGTGTGAAGTGTCTGTGAAGCATCAGGGGGTGAATCTGGCAGCGGGAGGTCGAATTTTGAGCAGATGATCAGCTTGTAAGGTGTGAGTGTCCAAGTAATAGAACTGCCCTCTAATCACCTTGCAGATTGCTGACTTTATGATAGAAAGTGAGCTCATAGGTATCCTTTTTGGTGCGAACAGGCCTTTATTGTTATAGCTGTGTTGTAGATTGATTAAAAAAAATAGATCCATTCACATCAAGAATGATAACTTCAGCGATAACAATTTTAGCATGCACAATGACTCACAAAACCATTATTTAACCGCACATGCTTCACATTCCCAAGCTCTTTAAAGCAGAATAGATTCTGAGTGGCTGTCATTATTTTTATCGTTCATGCTGTTAATATTATAATTATTTTGTGGATTCTCCCAGCAAACACAACATTTTTCCCATAACGCTCCTGTTTTGGTATTTTTCATTGTTTTCCGTTGGATTTGCTTTCATTAACAAAAGCCAAGGAAGAGTTTTTCTAGGGACCTAAAAAAAATCTGAGCTGCTATTATATTTGATATTTATATATATATGGATTTTTCTCACACAAAAACACATCAATTTACCTCAGAAGGCCTTTATTAACCCCCCAGAGCCATGTGGTGTGCCTATTATGATGCATTTATGCACTTTTATTGGACTTCTATTGGACTATTGAATATTGCTGTCATTATAAGGCTTGGAAGAGCCAGGACATTTTTTAATATAACTCTGATTAGATTCATCTAAAGGAAGAGGAAAGTTTTATTCGATGGCTTGAGGGCAAGCGAATCATAGGGTAATTATTATTAGTATTTTTTTAATGTAACTATCCCTAACTGTCCTTTAAGGCCCATTTAAACTAAGAAATATAATTAAATATAACTAGTATTTATTTAAGTGCGTACTGCAGTTATTGTTGTCTGCCACTTTAATTGCTCAAACACTGCAAATCAGGATGAGCTGTCAATGAAAAAATCATTCTGAAAATGATTCCAGTGATATTGTTCCTCTGTGTGTTGTTATCGGTACAGATGTGGACTCTCCCAGAAAATGCAGTTTCACTAACGTTCTCAGTTGCTTACTGTTAGGCTGTGTTTTCCTCTATCCGTTGGTTCTTTTTTTGTATAGGCACAAGCTAAGCTTCCCAGAACAGAGCTCCCATGTTCCCTAATGGCTGTTTTTAGGTTTTATCTTTATAAGCAAAAAATAGCATTCTAGGAACCAAAAATTGCTGGGCTGCAATTTTTACATCTAAACCCATTCACACCAAGAGCGGTAAATATAAAACTAATCAACTATATTATCATCCACATCAATGCACAATAATGTTCTTTTTTATTGCGAGTGCACTGCAGGGCTGTCTCTTGTTGCTTTAAATGCTCTATCTCTTTAAAAGCAAGATAGATATTATTGGCTGTCAGTGAAAGTCCAGCATGCTGTGTTGTCATTATAGCTGTGTAGTGGATTCTTTAAAACACAAAATGATTAAAACAAATTATAACAATAAATAAATAACTATATTGCTGTCATAATAGCTATCATTCTTGGTGTGAACGACTTTAACATATTTTCTTCAACCCAAGGGAACATTCTGGTTCTCCGCAGCAGAGGCAGGTAAACAAATTCAGAATTCAACCTAATTATGGCTTGAAGTCATTATGTCAGCATTGTAATTAGAAAGGAGGGAGGGTGAAAGATTGGTCAATTTCATGTCTCTTAGATTAAGGATGGCGGTGACGCCGATGATGACAGGAAGCAGATAACACAATTAGCTGAGCTGCTACTTAAAGGTGGGGAGAGAATTGCCTGTAGCCTTTACAACATAGACTATAATTAATTATACCTAAAAGGAATTTAACTACCAAATGCTTTTTAAAGACATTCTTATTGCCCCCTCTAACTAAATGCTCAGCAAAGTAGGTGCTTTTAGGAGGGATAAGCATTTAGTCATATGATAAATCAGACTGCAGACTTCTTAATAGTGTGCTGGGAAGGGGTTTTAGCCCTACAATGAGGCAGAGAGCTTTACTGACACCAAGTGGCCATCACACAGATGTCCATCCCTTCGTAACCCTCACCCAACTCCTTTAGTCAGTCTCACCCTGTCACTGTTCAAGTAACAGTGGAGTATTTCAACAGAGATGCTGTACTTCAGATCAGTTCACGGTAGTGTGGTGTAGCAATGCTGTACTCTTTGAGCAAAAGCATTTGGTATCTTGGAATTAAACTGATCTAGATCGTTTAAAGTAACCGAGCTTGTATATTAAGACAGCTGAGTTGCTTTTTTTAGATAGTGAACATTTCTATCTTTAATAATCTTGCGGAAATGCTGTTGAGGGATTTTTGTGACGTGTTGTTCTCCTTAGTGTTTGGCGCCCCCTGCTGGATTGTTACAAGATTTATATAAATACCTTATTATAACCTATTAAATAATTATGGTTTGATTAATAAACATTCTGTGTCATTTAAAACATCCCATGTATGAGTTGTAAAGTGTTATGTAAGCCTACATTTAAAAAGAGCACAAACACGTTAAAGTTGAGTAGAAGTGAATGCTAACGTTGTTCGCATATATTAGAGAGAATGCATAAAAGGGAAATTATTAGGCTGTGTAAAAGTCAAGCAATGCAAGGCCTATATAGTCATTCTTATTCGATGACTGCAGTCCCAAACATTTTGCAACCCGCAAAAGTGTAATTGTACAAACTTTGTTTTATTCTTTCAATCAGCACATTATGCACTATATGTCAGCATTTCAATCAACACATTATGCGCTATATGTCAGCTGCATGCTTATAGAAAGATCATCTTGAAAAGTTCCGCTGGAAATGACAATTACTGAGGAAGTCCTCCGTCAATCGACTGAGTAGAACTGTCTAAATCAGCGCATGCGCAATTCATCCTCAGCCTGCCTCCGTAAGGGTGTCGATTCTCAAGCTTGAACATTGGAGGAAAAAAGATACTGTATTTTACCCACAAAACAGCCAAAAACAAACGGATGTGCTTCAGAAAACGAAACGGCTACCGCCCTCCAGATCATTTTAATGCCAAGATTGTAAGTATTGTCATCCTTAGCGTTTTTCAACAGCGTAAACGTTGAGTTTGCCAGTGGATGGTGGGTTCTTTCCCGTTTTTTCCCCTGAAGAAAGGGTCGTCCTCCGTGAATCCCAATGTTCTGTTTCTGCGTTTGTTATTTTGTGCAGTCTAATGGGCAGGAACTTACTTCTATGGCTTGGCGAGAACGAAGCTTTCCTAGAAACGGAGAGCTTGAATGTCTTCCGAGATACACCACAGCGCTTATTCACGGTCGAGGAGGGAATACCGCTTATCCTCGCCTCTCTGTTACAGCTCGCTTCGCTTCATCGGGATGGGATAGATATGCGTTTTAAAAGCTTAGCTGAGTTGTCATCTGCTGTGAGATGTATTTTGTGAGCCTCATGCAGCAGTCGTGCTCTGGGAGTGATGTGTTTTCAGTGTTACAGTTATTACAGGAAGACCGGTGTGATTGTGTGTGTGTGTCACGGGCATTACGGGTTTGATTTTTCATCTGAAATAAAACATTTGCATAGCACATTCCGGTTTCACCTCAGTCGATGTTTTAAATCGCTGTCTGTTAAGTGCTTTACAGATAGCGATTTAAAACATCCACTGGGCTGATTAGGTTGGTTTTGGGGCATTTCGGTGCAACGGTGAGTGAAAGCTAATTCACGGATTATAGCGTTGAATGAGGAGGATATTTTTAAATCAAACATCTAGGAAGTGGGGGAGGTTATCATCTGGCAGTGCCTTAGACTTATGCGTTTCTATACATTCACCGCGTATTTTAGGAAAGCAACTAGAATAAAAATTTGCGCGCGTGTTTTCGTCTCGAAAGATGTTCTTCTGTCCCTTTAGCTGGCTGTGTAGTAAAGCGCGTTCGCGAGGCGCGCGCGGGACCTTCGGGTGAATGAATTGCGCGTGCGCGTGTGCTCGCCGCCGCGGTGTCGCGTGGCGGCGCTTTGAACGCGTTCGCGCGTGTCGCTGCGGAACCGGAGGGGAGACACAGCGCGCGTGCAACTCTGACGTCAGAGCGAGAAATCCCGAGGTTAAGGGATATTTATGTCCAACTGATGGCTTTTCTCCGGAGAAGTGATGCCTGGGTTTTTTTGCTGGCCGCGTCATAGGCATAGTGAACGCGTGTAGCCTTCTTAGTTTGTAGTGACAACAACGAGGTTTATATTTAGCCAAAAGAATGACATGTTTTGAAACACCAAGTAAGCTTCCACGTGGGCATGCCAGTCAAACTCGGCTGCTTTGATATCTGCAGCATCTCAGGAATCAGAATTAGCAAGCTTACTGCATTTGTTCCATAAAGTCATGCTCTTAAATTCAAAGAGAAAATCGTGTTTGCATTGTCTTTCTTGTAGTGGTGCATCTGAAATTAATTCACCAGTTCATTATCTCTACAAATATAAGCAAAGATATGACCAGCACCTATACTTTTCTGAGAAAAGCCTGTCCTGTACACAAATAAATGTAGTTCAGCCACTTTTCAAGGCTTTATGTCAGCAACTGAGACATAGAGGTCTCAGTTGTACTAGTTGTACTTTCTGAAATAACCTATTGAGCTAGATAATTCCATGGATTTTATTTATTTATTTTTAAATGTATTGTTATTGTTATTGTTTTTTTAAATTGTAAGTCGACTTTAGTTAAGTCACAGTCGTGAACCACTATGCTACTTGCTAGACAGTTTTGGAGGGCAGGCCATTCTCATTCTAGACAGGAATTGATTGGACAAAAATCTGTGTAGTGCAGGATGAGTCATCATCGCCCCACACACACACACATTGCACAGTGTGATATATTTCATGCAATTATGTACTTATGTGATCTTTAAATCCAGAGAAATTCCAATTTCTAGAAACTATCGCAACAAATGCTGCTGTACCAGCCCAGTCGAACGGTACTTCACACATATTTTAGGAGGTGGCTAATCCGGAAAAAATCGTACCTCACTCGTATGAATTCGTACAATTTTTGGTAAATCGTACATATCTTACGAGTTGCCAGTTAATATGAATTTGTACAAATGACCTACACCTAACCCCACCCCTAAACCTACCCCTTGCTGGTACAAAAAAATTGTACGAGTGAGGTCATATGCATTTTTACAAATTAGCATGAAATTGGCACCTTTGCCAAAATAATGATTGTACGAGACTGTTACCTGTACAGTTAAACTAAATCCATTACGGCTGTCAGAAATCAAGTTAAAATGAAATGAAAGTGTTGACTGCAGCATTAAATTTAACCATTATTCTTTTAACATGCTTTCACAGTTTTGAGCATTATAACCAATCACACACATGTCTGTTGAGCTTATGAATGCAACCCTAGCAACAAAAAACCTTTAGTACTGTGCCTTTAAATGCAAAAAACTATTTTTGAATCTATGGAAGCCTCTATCTGCCACTGAATAAAAAATAAAAAAGGTGACTTATTTTCTCAGAATTGCGAGTTATAAAGAAAAATGATTTTTTCCACTCAAAATTGGACTTTCTAACTCGCAACTGCAAGTTTACACTTCACTATTCGGTGAGAAAAGTCAGAATTGTGAGTTTGTATCATGCAATTCTGAGAAAAAAAAGTCGCAATAACCTTTTTTATTTTTTATTTAGTGGCGGAAATGGGCTTTCATACAACATTCAATCTTTTACACTCAAAATAGATTAGAAAATATCTGTTGCTACTTCAATTTTACTTGAATATGTTAATAATTTTTTAATGAATAAGACAGCTCTGGTCGTGTTGTATGTTTGGTTTTGCATGCAACCGAAGAAAAAAAAAAAACGGTATTAACATTATTTCATGGTTCGAGTTCAATTCAGACTGTATTTAGAAAAAATGCTGGAAACACTGTGCCAGTTAATTTATTTTTTAACAACCTTTAAAAATGTCAACCTTTATCAATATTTATCGAATGAAAGCTACCATACGTTAGTTTTGATTACATAGGATTGTTGCACTTTTCTTTTTATTGGGTGCTTCCAACTCGTTCATTTACAAGGATGTGTAATGTAGACAGGAAGTCCAGCTCTCAGAGGTTTTCTATTTACTATTTACTCACAAGTCATGAGTATTGTGATATTGCGTTTATCTCTGCATTGAAAATAGAGATCCAATTATAGTTAGATGTGTCATTTTAACCTAATTTTACATTTACTGACTTCTAAATAGACATACATTTAATGGTCTAAAAATGTGCATTGTTTTGCATATTTGCATATGTTTTGCAAACAAAATACGAATTTCAGTAAAGTATGCAGAGATAGATATCTTTAACCACATCCTATTGCAAGCAAAAGAAAAAAAGCTCATTCTATCTGCTGTATAGGCATTATTCAACAGCAGTTCCTGAATGAACAAAACCAGAGAAAATAGAAAAGCAATGTGACCAGTCACTGGAGCAGAATCCTGAATAAATGATTCCCTTATTCAGGGCCTTCAGGGTTGTGCAGGGTTCATAAGGGGCCGGTCGTCCTCTCTGAAGCCCTAATTCAATCAGAACAGCGCTTAGCAAAAGCAGCTCCTTTTAAAACAAAAGTGAGTCGCCACAGCAAGTTGCAACCGTGTCAGTTTTACATTATATAAAAGAAGCTGAAGTTAAACTGCTGTTATTGTAGCTTTTGTGAGTTCTTGTTGCTAATAGTTTATTTCTTGATTAGAAATCTTAAACTGTTATTAATTTGAAGAGTATATTTGCAAAAACAGATTGAATATTAAAAATGTTCTAAAAATTACTTTATCATGATATTGTTTTATTTTGTTAGTTAGTGTTTTTTTATTTGTTTATTTATTTTACCTAATCAAAAAAGTTTGTTTGATTTACATTAGTTGGATTGCGCACTTAGATTTATTATTATTTAGTTATCTGTTTTTGCAAATGAACTCTTTAACAATTAGGAGGCGGGACATTCTCATTCCAGGAAACATTTGATTGGATGAAAATTTGTGCAGTTCAGTCATAACCTGAATTTTTTATTTCTTTTTACATTTTATGTTGATATGTTGATTTTGAAATCAAATGTGATAAAAATGTGTTGCTTAGAATATTAACAAGATTAAAAAGTATTCAACACATCTTTCTATTATCTGGCAAAAACGTGCAAAAACAAACATACAGGTCGACCAGTGTTGTTGATTCATCAATAAATGACTCTTCTCATGTGTCGTAGTTTCACCATCATTTTGAATTCTATTTTAGGCTTCTATAGAGAGACCGTTAGATGGATAAGCTTTGTGTGTAAAACTGTTAAAAAGTGCAGGATTGGGATGATAAATAGTCAAACGCTGTCCAGGAGTAACCAAGATTGTTTTCCATGATGCTGCTTGTTTAATAATGAAATACAATGCCGGTATCATTCCCTTGCTAAACCAAGCCTTGACATGAACGCCTTGCTTGTCAAACTAATTCTGAGAAGCATTGTATTCACATTCTATTCTGAAGTAATACTTGTTGAAATGATAAAATGTTGTTGATTCAATCTGCAGAGAAGCCAAAAGAACATCTGTGAAACAAACATTTAAATAGGCCTAGTTTAACTAAATCAGGAGATGAATTAGGACCCATCCCTGATAAAGACAGGCATCAATGTAGTTTTATTGATGGGTTTTTTTTTAAGAATGAGGTCATGTCAAGCACGTCAAGCCAAAATATGATCAAGTTTGATTGAGTGCGAGGCTGTTGCAACAAACGCATCTAATTATATTCCCGTAAACAAATGTATGGTGTAACAAAACATTTATTTTGCATTTAGTGTTGTTTATATCGTTGCAGTCCATAACCCTGTCAGAACAGAACTCAGTTTTGGGTCACGAAACCAAAGAATTCAAGCGTACACATAAACAACTTGTGTGAACAAGAGTTTATTGCGCCATTGTTGTTTTGTGGGTTGATGGGAAAGCCTGGAGTGCAAGTCCCCAACAGATTAGCGTGGTGTCGCTGTAAGAAAAACAGATCTTAAGAAGGAACCATTAGTCACTTGTGTCATTCTGGAGCCATCGCTCTTTCTCTCTTTCATCACTCTACTCTTTCCTCATCTTGTCTTCTCTGTCTTTCACAATCCCCATTTCTTTCACTCTTCTCTGTCTGTCACTTTCCTCTCCTGTTTCTGTTTCCTTCTTTACACTAATTGCACTGTGTTATTTACTTTACATTCTGTATTCCAATACATCATGTTTTGCAACATTATTTACTCACCCATCGAGTGTCTTTCTAAAGCTGTAAGACCATATACTGGCTTCTTCCAAGTTTAAAAAAAATGCAACAAGTGTCATAAAGTGGTGCATGGTATATTCCAAACCTTCTGAAGTCATGATTCCTTTGCGTGATAAATGTTCAAAGTTAAGCCATTGCTAACCTAAAATTCCACTCTGTTCTTTTGTTCAAATCCTTTGAGTCAGACCAATTCAACAAATCTGTGATTGTTTGAAAAAACGATTTGAATTATTAATTTATGATTTGGACGGATTC
>JAUYWG010000061.1:6099643-6133535 GCA_034779775.1 Enteromius afrohamiltoni | reverse complement strand
ATTCAGCTGACTTGGTTATTCAGTTGCTGGAAAATGAACAGCTGACTGGTGGGAAGATTATGTCAAGTAATGATTTAGTCTATTCCTCTTACAATTCTATTGCACGTATTCATGCAATGAGAGGGGTACCCTGAAACAACTTTTGATTTAAAGAAAGGTTTTAAGGATTTAAATCTAAATTGTTAAAATCTTTTTTTTTTTTTTTTGGCACATTAAAAGTATTCTTGTAGCTTCATAAAATTAACGTTGAATTATCCCTTTTAGGGATATAACTGACTTATCTGTAAGCCCCTCCCCTCAAATGCAGACGAGCCAATGACAGTTAAGTATCAGTTGCACTGAGGGTGGAACTCAGAGACATCTGTAGGTTTCAGAGCCATAGAGAAACACTGGAAGGCCCATAACTTGTGTCGTTTTATGTGGTTTATGCTTCAAAATAGGAAAAACTATGTGTCTGGAGTACTTGTGATACTGATTCTCGGTTTTCTGAGAGAATAGGCAATATAATTTATTACATTTCCTAAATCCAAACAAAACAGAACAAAATGTCTCTAAGCATTCAACTTCAAAAACATTCATTTTCTGGTTGTTGTACACTTATTAAGTTCAATTCCTGTTTGCTTAAGGAAAACGTTAAAAGATGTCAATGTTAGCGAGTCCATGCTAATATACAAACCTAAAGAGCGGACTGTTCTCGAGTCTTGTATAATGTAGGTTAAAAACACAAACTAAGGTCAACATTGTCTCTTCGCATTAAACTGGCTAAATGTACATTAATTTAATCATACCTAATGATACATGAACAGTGTTGATCTGGGATGTTGCCCTGAGCAAATGTGATGAATGACCATCATATGAGACTTCTCTGCTTGAGTGGTCATCTGTAAACCCTCGCTTCGAGTTGTCCACCGTATTTAATTTAAACATTTTATAAAATAATATTCACTTTGGTGGCCTTCTGTGTCCAAAACTGTGCATTGTGGGAAACTGCAGCTGTCATTGTAAAACAGAGAGCAACTCTGTTTGTTTGTCCGAGGGAGCAACAGTAACGAAGGGAGGCGGGGCTTACCGATAAGTAAATTGGGAGAAATTGAGGGAATAATCGTTTTAAAGGTGCGTTTTTTTTTTTTGTGTTTTTTTTTTACTTAAAAGCTCCATTCTCTATTATATATTTACATGTATGGAAAAGAGCAACAGCACAGTCTTCAGAATATCTTTTTTATTATTTACTTTTTATTAAATACAGGTTTGTATTTGGAACCAAATAAATAATGAGAGCGTATTCATTTAGGGCCGAAGATAAAATCTAATAAAAGGCTACTCTCCTACTTTAAGCGCTCATGTTTTTGCCTTCCGTCTCTGCTTTTTCTTACGCATGCCCTTGCCAATGTCCTCTTTTCTTCCCCAGTCTTCTGTTGACCGTTTCCTCTTTTCATGTGTAGCTCCCCTTCCTCCTCTCTCCTTCACAGTGTCAAAAGGGAAGTAGGAGATTTTGGCCATAGCAGACTCAGCACTGCCTTTAGTTCCCTACGTAGTCACAAACCCCTCACCAGAAGATCTAGTAGAGCTTAGTTGAGAGTCCAAAGCGATGTAAGTATCAGTCTGATCTAATAGTTTATTGTTTTAGTGAGAGTATTATGGGAAGTAAGTTTATAGAAGTGGTTGTAGAAGTACTATTGCTTGCATTTGTATTAATATGAATGTTCATCATAAACATTAATAAAAGTACAATGTTCAGTCATATTTAAGACCATATGCCAGTTGCTCTTTGGGTCATGGACTGATTGACCTTTTAGATCACATCTGTGTGTATCTGTCAGCTGTCTGAACATCTGGGGCTGATTTTATCATGATTTGTAGGTGATTCTTGGCAGATCTTTATTTCACATTTTAGATGAGTTTAGACAAGCGATGCATAGTGATTTAGTAACGCTTGTTATTGGTTAAGTTCTCAAAATGAATTAGTTGTACTAGACTTGGGTGTTTAGCAGAGTCGATTTGATTTCATGTCATTTGTACGCTATTGTTTGTATACTGTACAGATCAGGGGATTAGATGCTCTGATTCCATGTGAATGGAAAGGAGGTTAATGCGTGCTTTGATGTAAATAGACCAGCCAGCGTAACATTGAAAATATGTTTTACAAGTAAAGAAAGTCCAGAACATTGGGAGTGAAAATCAGATGTGACCTATGACACAAGATACAACCTAATGAATAGACTGTACTACATTCCGAGTATTCCCATGGTCCTGGAAATGGAAAAAGTCCAGGAAGTGTAATAAAAAAAATTTAATTGTCAGGCCTGGAAAAGTCATGGAAATTAATAGGATCATTAAAAAGTAATTTTTGGGTAAAAAAAAAAAAAGATATATATATATATATATATGTGTGTGTGTACGTATATCTTTATGAGTATGTATATCTTTATCTTCTATCTTTGTGAGTGCAGTCTCTGATATGCTTTTAACATTCCATCTAGACATCATATACATAAAGGTCATAAAAATCATACACAAGTAGGAACACTCAAAATCCTTGTTTTGTGTATGTCAAATTAAGCTATGGAAAGCCAACATGATGAGATAAGCTTCCAGCAGCAAGTACTTTGTCTTTCCACAGTAAATATGAGAAAGCTGCAATCACAACAAATCAGAACATTGTTAAAAAATTTTTTTTAATTATATAGAAACAAAGGACACATTTAAAAATGTTTTTAATTCTTGTGAATGTTCTGTTCTTTAAAGAATCCTGAAAAAAGTAGGCCTGTAGTTCCCACAGAAATATTAAGCGGCACAATTGTTTCATACACTGATATTAAGAAGAAATGTTTGTATTATTAATGATTTGTGAAGGATGATTTGAGACTGAAGAGTGGAGTTATGATGCTGAAAATTCAGCTTTGCAACACAGAAATAAATGTCATTTTAAAACATACATAAACAATATTTCAAATTACTATTAGAATTACTAATAATTTTTTTTTAAATAATTTAATCATTGGAGAGTATAAGAGCTATCAAAAGCATCTAAAAATCTTACAAACCCTAAACCTTTGAACAGTAGTGTAACTGAGGAGGAGGGGTTTGGACCGATGAGTGGCAAGTCTAACCTTGTTGCATCATTGCTTCATATTTGGTTAGGACACAGTGTGAATTTTTTTTATTTTTGAGTGTTTTGTGAGGTGATTTTTCCAGGATTTATGCACTTATATTCTGTCCAGGTTGTTTGCGTGCCTTGAATTTATTTTGATGAATTTTGTTTTTAATCTCTGCCTTAAAAATTATTAAAAACCCTAACATTTCACAATCTGCTACCATATGCTCATTTTAATAGATGATTAAACTTAACATGCTTGTCTGAATTAGCCTAATTCATAAAACACAAAGTCATAGATTTAACTTTGAGCATTTGCTTGATGTGACTAATATAAAATCTGTTTCTCTTTTTCTCCCTCACTCTCTCTCCTTATTTGTGTGTCTGTGTGTGTCTTACTGTTGCCCTGTTTATGTGTTCCTGTGCTTTCCTGTGCCTGTGCTCTATGTGTTTGTGTGTGAAGAAGAGGTCCGCGGCCTGCGGGGGGATGACATGCATGTGTCCAGGCATTTAACATCATTGAGGATTTTAAGACTAGTAGGCTGCCCTCCGCCAAGCCATGATGGACATTCTGGTAACTGGCCCTTTTCTTTCATTGCTGTTTGCTATGTTTTTGCGGTGGTTTAGTGGTTTGAAGATTGTTTTGATGTGTTTTGTCCATTTTAGTTATACTGTGATTTCCTGATAATGTATTCAAGTGCATGTAGACATGCACGCTTTAAAAATGAGGTCACAGAAGAATCGTTAGGTTTCCGAAGAGACAATTCCAGTGAACATTTCTTAAAAGAACCATATTTTTTCATATATTTTGTATCATCTAAGGAACCTTTTTCCACTATAAAGAACATTTTGTGAAATGGAAATGTTCCATGGAAGCATAGGAATTGGAAATTCTCATTTTGCTCATGTTGTTTCAAACCTGTATGAACTACTTTCTGTGAAACGTGGAATATATTTTGAGAAAATAAATTGGAAGTCAGTGGTGACTAAAATTTGGTAATCAAAAGTCTTTAAAATATGAAGAGTTCATTTGCAAAAAAATTTTGGGTTGGGGTCAGTTGGGTTGTATTTAAAAATAACTTAAACATATACAGGTAATTTACAAATTTAAAGATCATTGAAAGTAAAAGTAAAAGCAGATAACTCCACATTTCATGTTTTAGAGAGAAAAATACTTCATCTGTTTTTGCAGAAGAAAGTCATACAAGGTAACAACAACCTGAGGGAGACTAAAGGGTTTTTGTGTGAACTATTCCTTTAAATGTTTTGGATATTTTATTAAAGCTACCAATAGGGTTGAAGCACTTCCAGTTCAGTCTCCTTCCCTTTATAGCTCTATTCCAGAGGTTTTCCCTCCAAAATCATGGCAGAAAATGTGAAACATGTCTGCGGGCTCCGTCTGCTCCTGGTTAAACCCATATATCAGCAATCCTCCTGATGTTTAGCCTTATTTGTGTTTTCTTTTCTTCACTTACAATGCTTTTGGTGCTAATACTTGAAAAATTTACTTGAGTATTCTGGTAATTGCTTGAGTTGTTTGCAGCATTCCCCTCACCTCTCAGCTCCTATATTCTCCTATCCTCACATCCCATCTAGTCTGCTTTGTTATCCTCTCCTTATTAATCTTCTTTTTCTTCTTGCCTCCTTTCCTTTGCTATTCCACACACACAAACACACACCAATTTATTAGAACCTCCAATAAACGTATTCCAAGTGAGCCTAAATTGAGCTATTTATAATTACTACATCCCTAAAGACATATTTTTTATCTTAATTTGAGCTCTAGAAAGTAATGATCACATTTTAAACATTTAATTCCTGTCATTTTTAAGAATGTGTTACTCCTCAAAATCTCACACATGCTTTCTTTGCTAGTCTTGCTCTGGTAATGCTTCCTGAACAGCAGAGATGGGTGGAGAACAGGAGATCCAGAGATCTTCATCAAGACAGCATGAGAGACAGAAAGGAGAAGTCAGCAGAGAGAGGGAGTGATAAGTCACATGATTCATGGCCAGTCTGCTATGGCATCTGGATAAAGTTAGAGGAAAGCAAGATTTAGATCTAAAAACAGACAAGCAGACAGACAGTCATTCTATTTGTGTGTGTGTGTGTGTGTGTGTTTAAGGGAGTTTTCCTCTTGTCTTTAACAACACAGAGCAGCTTACTCATATCTCCAACAGTTTATTTAGTTGTAGAGCCTTCTGCAAAGCTCCTCACCGCTGCATAGACTAAAGTTTGACTCTTATATTTATATATAAGGCCGAAGATCAGTGCACATTCTCTCTCTCCCTCCCCCTCCGCTGAGTTAAGTTTCTTGCCCTCAGGAGATCCCAGAGTTTCTCACGCTTGATGCCAGGTTGTGGGTGCTCTGTGCTCTCAAGCCTGTTGGTTTTGATACTTCTTTTAGAAAACAAGTGGCTATGTCTTTTTTAAAAGGAATGGAGGTCCTGTAGCCCAGTGGATCTGGGCTTCTTTCCAAAAAGCTCCAGGTTTCCAGTCTTACAAGGATTGATTCTCCTGTTAGTGTGCTGTAGTGATCATGCATGAACATTGTAGGCTATGTTTAGAACAGAATGCTAGCAGTATACACTGTATACTGAGACGTTTTCTCAGTAGAATCATGCGGTCAAGGTTTAGCTAGTTAGCATGACCATGTTAGGCCCAGCAGCTAGGTGCCATTGTTACGAACAAATGATTCCATAATACCTCTTCCAGCATATTTGATTTTTGACAAATGTTGCCTTAATATGTAAATATGGCCATTGATAACTCTTAAATGTTACATATAATGTTAAATAAACAAAGCTACAGATAAAATGAATAATTTTCTATTTTAAGGTGAAGGCAGTGAAATCCCACGGGAGAAATGATGTCTCTCAATGGGAATCTGTGATCTGGTAATTCTCATGAATTCATCTGTGTAATTTCGGGCAGTGGACCTTCTTCGCCCGCAAAAAATTCACTAATGTGATCACACCTTTATGCTTCTTTTTACACAGTAGTATACTATTTTAATGTCATGAGAAAATGCCTTGGTGCAGTTACATTCATGAAATTTCACTGGTTGAAAAAATTTCTATATTCCTATTTTTATGGTCAACATCGCAAATTTGTGTGACCATTTTTCTTCTGCACTGTAAGCTCCAGTCATCAAGTCAAATTACTTGTCTGTGTAAACATACTTGGCAATAAAGCTCTTTCTGATTTCTGACGTCTAACCTGTTGCAAAATCTACATAAGGGAAATCTTAGTTCCTCATGCGAAATTCTAAATCGTAAGGGTTCCTATTGAAATTACTGGATTTCTAACAGCAGAACTTGCAGAACAACAGTAAATGTGACTGCACGTTTACATCTTGGCACTCAATATGGAGATGTTTTACTACAAATGAAAAGTCATTGTGAGATACAAAGTAGCATGCAGTTTGCTCTGTTGTCTACTGTGCAATCTGACATGTAGTTTGGGTATTAAATTCAGAAAAATCACATTTTGTAAGTTCACGCCAAACAAATGTAATTATTTACATACAAAGTACATGCAAAGATGTGTATAAAGGCGAATTCGTTTGTCGCAAACACCAAGTGGAAAAGTGCCCAAGTGGAAAATTTTTAGCTTGTACAGGAAATTCACAATTGAAAAATGTCCTGGCTCTATCAAGCATTATAATGAAGGGAGTTGAGATTTTGAAATCCAGTGAAGTCCTACATCTATTAGGGCTGGGCGATATAGCTGAAAAATGCTTATGCTTATGAAGAGGAATCCAGCAGACCGGCACGAGACAACGATATTGTGCAACCAAACATGACACTGTTGCATGATTGGCTGTTAGCGTATCACTCCCTACGTTGCTAGGTTACCAGAGAGCGAGTGACTTTGTTAATGCAACCAAACTATCTTCGCAAACCTGTTTTCTTCCGACGAAGAATAAAAAATATCAAACGTTTTATCGAACACATTTTTTATTGAAATCGATCACATGCCACATCGCGATACATATCGTTATCATTTTATCATCCAGCCCAAACATCTATTATAAAAAAGTTCTCCACACAGCTACGAGAGGTGGATAAAGACATTCTAAAGCAAAGCGGTGTGCTTGTGTGAGAAAAATATTAATATTTCACATTTTATAAACTGTACTTTCTGCTAACTGTTGTACACATGTTTATAAGAGAGTGGTTTATGAGGTGTAGCATATGCTTCGATGAGAAGTAAAGCTAGAGACTATGGTTTATAAAGATTTAACAAGGATATTTCTCTCACACAAATGCATCAGTTCACTCCAGAAGACTTTTATTAACCCTCGGGAGCTGTGTGAAGCGCTTTTTATGATGGATGGATGCACTCTATTGGACTTTAAACACCCATTCACTGCCACTATAAGGCTTGGAAGAGCCAGGACATTTTTAATATAACCTAAATTGAAAAAAGAAAGTCATAGGGTGAGTAATTTTCATTTTCACATGAACTATCCCTTTAATGTTATGTTGATTTTACTATAATTGGGAGATTTTGTCTTGTAAAAAGTGACCATGTCCTTATAGAATTCATAGTTAAAACTTTTACAGCAAACATACAGAAACACTCTAAACACACCAGCTTTGGATAATATCTTATGTTCTACTAACAGAGTTACTGTCAATTTAATATATTCAAACTGTCAATAACAGCTTTGTCCCTTGATTACTCCAGCTGGTAAAACGTTTTGGTAATAATGTAGTAATTATAGAAATTTTGACATGGCATGAACTTGTGTTAAAGCTTCCGTTGTATTCTGTTCAATGAAATCTTTATTAGCAGTAATGTGGATGCAGCAGCTAACTGTCAAAGGAGCTAAAATATTTTAAATTTGGTCTCCTACTGAAAAACTGATGTCACCCAGTTTGCCCAATCAGTAGTTGGGTAAGTTTGCAATGTGAGCTTTTCTGCTCAGAATCATGCTGTAACCTCCAAACAAATAGTTCAGTCATGTGACAGAGTGAAAGAGAAGCTACAAATACAGCCCTCTGTTGCTTTAAATGGCTGTTATGTGTGTGTTTGCAGTGATTTAAGACCAAAACTTAGTCAGTTCTTGGTGGGCTGCTGCTCTTCTGCGGTTGCTTTTCAATGAAACCACTTCCTCTTCTCATTGTTTCTCTGAGGCAGCTCCCTCTATTAAACTCTTACTTTCATAGACCACTAATAATTTTCTGAATCTTTCACTGTGTTTTATACATCTTAAGTCCTTGTTTTGCTTTTAACTAACAAAAATGGAGTGGTGTATCTCTAATGTCATCGGCTAAATAGAATTTCCGTTGCCTTTCCGTCCATCACTCAAGTCAAGTCGGATATGACCAACGAAATTGGGATCTCGCTTCGAGAGAATGCCGGTGGAAGAAGGTGCTTTCACCGGCACACCGCAGCCAGTGGAGCTCCCATTGGGACAGTCTGGACTTCACAGGCTCCCGTTCAAGAGTTGACGCAGAATTTTTATGTGCGTTTGTCCTCAGGATTGGTTTGCAGCGATTGGCCTGAAGGACGCGTACTTTCATGTCTCGATTCATCCGTGCCACAGGCCATTCCTAAGGTTCGCATTCGAAGGTCGAGCATATCAGTACAAAGTCCTCTCCCTGTTGCCACGCATATTTATGAAGGTCCACTGAGAGAGCAGGGAATTCGCATCCTCAACTACCTGGACGACTGGCTCATTCTAACTTCAGGTTCAGTTCAAAAACAGGGATTTGGTGTTACAACACCTCAGCATGTTGGGGCTTCGGGCCAACTGGGAGAAAGAGAAACTCTTTTCTCGGTATGGAGTTAGATTCGGTCAAACAAACAGCACACCTCACGCAGGAACATGCTCAGTCAGTGTTGAACTGCTTGAATATCTTCAATGGCAGTTACTGTGCAAGGACAGAGAGGACAAGGAGCAATTTAGTGTTACTGTTAGTGGCGGCCTATTGGCCCACTCGGACCTGGTTCCCAGAACTCATGCTCCCCCTGACAGCCCCTCCTTGGCCGATTCCTCTGAGTAAGGACCTCCTGACTTTGGCACCCGCGTCCAGACCTCTGGAAACTCCATGTCTGGTCCCTGGACGGGACACAGAGATTCTAGGTGACCTACCCCAAGGGGTAGTTTACACCATATCTTCAGCGAGAGCGCCATCCATGAGATGTGCCTATGCTTGTAAGTGGAACTTGTTCGTCAAGTGGTGTTCTTCTCAACGAGAAAAACCCTGGAGATGCCCGATCCGAGTTGTGCTTTTATTCATGCAGCAGGGGTTGGAGCGAAGGCTGTCTCCCTCCACTCTTAAAGTCAATGTGGCTGCTATCACTGCAAACCATGACCCCATAGAGGGGAGGTCTGTTGGTAAACATGACCTGATCATCAGGTTCCTCATGGGGGTCAGAAGGTTGAATCCTCCAAGGCTCCCCTCTGTACCCTCTTGGAACCTGTCTCTAGTGCTGAGAGCACTTTATCAGGCCTCATTTGCACATTTGCCAGCAGTTGAGCTGAAGTTTCTATCAATGAAGACTGCTCCTGCATGCACTGGCCTCCATCAAGAAGGTAGAAGACCTTCAGCCGTTTTCGAACGACAAATTGCCGGCTGAGTCACAGGTAACACTGATGCAGCGGCCTGGCTATGTGCCCAAGGTTCCCACTACTCCGTTTAGAGACCAGGTGGTGAACCTCCAAGCGCTTCCCTCGGAGGAGGCAGACCCAGCCCTAGCTTTGCTCTGTGCCATCAGAGCTGTAAGATGCTACGTTGACCAGACACAAAGCTTCACTGGAAGATATCTGGAACACATTCGCTAGATTCTGTAGCCTTCGTGTGGAATCCGTATCCTCCAGTGTTCTCACCTCAAATGGGTAGTTGGCTTATTAACGTCTCCAGAGTGTCCATACAGTCAAACCTTTTGAGTTCCTCGTTCCTCTTAACAGCTGGATGTGGCGGAACATCTGGCGCCAGGCCCTCACTCGATGAATCATTGAGAACCGTGTGTATTTCACGGTTAAGACCTAAAGCCTGTCTTCCCCGGCAGTCCTTCTGCTACCTTAGGAGTGCTCAGTCAATTCCACACCTCCTCCAGCTGCAGCTGGATGCGATCAGCGGATGCCAATGTTCATTGGCATGTTTTATTACACTCTAAATGGATTGGTCTCTTAAAGCGAGATCCCATTTTCGTCTGTCATATCCAGTGTGTCTCTGTTCCCTCATTCTTCAGGGAATGAGGGTTACACACATAACCAGACGTTCTCTTCACATGTCGATTTCATATATATAAGCACAGATATAAGACACTCTAACGCTTTGGGACTAATACAGTCAATGATCGCTAGTATGAAGTAATGTATTTCATGGGATGGCATGTGAGGAGATCATTCACTATTGATGGGGAAACAGGTTGACTAAACTGTTTCTCAATTCCCATTTGAGTTTTCCAGCAGGAACTTCCTAACTTAATAAAATCAAGCTTTTTATTTAGTCACCAGCTTGAACTTGTTTTAACTGTAACAAGTACAGTTCACATTTGCCTTGTTTTCATGTTGGTCATGACCTTTTGTTCCCCTATATGCTACCAGGAAAGGGGCTGTTGTATTGACTCACAGACTGCTTTTTAATGCCAACTCTTGAAGTGGCGCATGATAGCTCAAGTGTCATGCGTCAGTTGTCATAAAGCTTCCAAAAAGACGATTAAAGCTGCCTTAAAACTGTGCAAGGATGTAATATATTTAAGAACTTGTCTTTAAAACGTTCTGGAGCAGCCCAGCGCTGTCTCACTCATCTAACACGCCTGACCTGAAGTGGGTCAGAAAAGGTAAAAAGAGATTAAATAAGATTTGTTTCAGAACTGCATCATATTCAGCAGTGGCAGCTCTTAAAGAAATAACAGCCAAAATAACCTATAATAACCAGGTGCTGTGATGTCTATTAATCAAGATTCATCTATATTTAATTTAGAATGTGTCTGATAACTTCAATTACTGTATATTTCCGCTGAAGTACATATAAAGTAAATATAACATTTATTATAATGGGTTATGTGAAGATTGTTTTAAGTTCACTTAAATTAGAAGCTCTTTTTTTAAGACTAAATGTTAAAAATTGATAGCTCTTGATTACAGTATACTGTAATGTCAAAGACTATAGCCAATGGTTAAAAAAATATTTTGGAAGGGGGGGTCAATTTTATAAAGAAATCAGTATTTTTATTATATTGGTTTTATGTGTGGATTGTTTGGTTTAATGGTTTTATGAGATAGCTTTGTAATGTTAAATGGCTATTAAATAATATTAAATAGCTACTAGGGGAAAAAACTATTCCAGAGACATCAGAGTAATGCTGGCCTTCGGTCACAAAAAAAGATGCAAGTATAAAAACAAAATACTAAAGAATTTATTGTCTTTATGTTGTTTGTACATTAATTTAATGTTTGAATGTGAAATTATTGAAATATGAAAGTATATTTTAAAAATTACTGTTAGTTGGAATTAATCACAATTAATTTCAGAAAAATATGCAATTAATTAGTTTTAAAAAACAAATAATCGATTGACAGCACTAATAATAATGTCATATTATATTAGATTTTGTTATTTTATAATAATGTGTTAAATTAAATATTTTAAATTGTAGTAGTATTTCCCAATTTTATTGTTTTTACTTTATTTATAATCAAATAAATGCAGCCTTGGTGAGAATAAATGACTCTGTGAATGCTTTTTTTAAATCCTACACCAATTTTTTGTTTTCAATATATTTGCTGAAATGATGTCCAAATCTACACCTACTGTACATTAAGCAGGATGTGTTAGATGAGCAAATAGTAATCTCGTTGAGCTGTGTTGAACCGAACCCTGTTATCTGATGAAGGGGGCATGTGGGATTGTGCACGGATGTGAGCATGAGCGTTAGTTGTGGTGTTGTGGACTCATTGTTTGTCAGGGCATCTGGTTTGATCTGGTGAGAGGTGAGTGTCAAGAAAGAGGAAGAGGTGGCGGCTGACTCATTAGATTTCAAGCGCCGTGTGCCACTTACAACATTTGAAGAGTTACAACACTTCCTCTCCTCTCCTGTCCCTTTATTTCTCTGTCTTTTGGACTTTTCACGTTTGAAACTCGTCCCTGTAAACTCTGGTTAAACGTAGTGCTGGGTTTTTCTGTACACTGTTTCATACTGTGGAAACCAAGGAGTAACATTTTTTTTTGCATATTTATTCATTTATAATGGGCACACTTTATGGACAGGTGATAATAGATAGCTAACTAGAATATTTAAAAAAAAAAATTAACTAAGTTAATATTTATGTAATGTTAGTTGATATTTAAATAAATATTTAATATTTATTTAATGGCCAGTTCAGTGCAAAGCATTATGGTGCTGTGCTCTTGATGGTTTTTCATAATCTTAGTTTCCCGTGTGACTCCACAAAATGAGCTGAAATTTATAGTGGGATCTCCTTACAAGGACATCAAAACTACAGCATAACTCCGGCAAATACTTACTGCAGCTCCTGGTATTCAAAAAAATATCCATTAACCAAATAAACTATTTGTGTGTGATAATACTGTGTGGCTGTTATTACAGGGTTTTTGGCTTTTCAGTGATAGTTTGTGATTTAAGATAGATTGTACTTGTACTTTTAACTCACAAATCTTTATGCTGAAGTAGATGTGTACGTGTACGTGTGTGTGTGTGTGTGTACATACAATGAGTGAAGTTTTGAAAACTCGTTCTCTTTGTTCAACTGGGAGCTTGAGTTTCAGAGCCTGTTAGAACAAGATCAGAGTTAGCAAATGCGCTTCTCTTCTGTGAAATTTTCTGCCGTTTTTCAGTGTGCAACAAGTAACTTTGTTACACATAAAAAAGCAGTCTGATTTTCAGGCCTCGTTTTGAGAATCTGTGACCAATTCGACTTCACCAGAGCTCCGAGTTTGGCCCCTAAGTATCCTCAGGGTGGTTTCAGGACAGTGATCTGTTTTGTATTGCTCTTGTTCCTATTCATCTGGAGACTTAAGTGCTCATTTTGCCTGATGCTGCTTTCTTGTGATTTAAACATTGCACAAATGCCGGACAGAACCTATTTAGACTTATTCTTAGTGAGACTGATAACACCTTGACCAATTAGCCTACTCTTTGTCTTTCAATTTAGTCTAAAATTGCATTTGCATTTTTTTTTAGTTGAAAATTGTATTTTGTTTTGTTTGGATGAATTTCCATTATCACATCTCTCTATTGGCTAAGAGGGAATTCCACACAAGCAGTGTTAAGGCCTTTTGCACCAATGATATAGCTGTCTGACATTTGCTCTTGTACCTTTTAACCTTTGACCTTCCTTGTACCGTACACCAAATTCCCCCTTGAGGTGCGGCAGTTCTAACTACTGAGTACTGTTTTAATGGAAAAGTGAGATTCCGGTCTCAAATATCAGAGAGTGTGTGTTTTCACTTGTTTTGTATGTAAACTACATGTCTCTGCCTGTTTGAAGAATCATGCAGCATTGCATTTTAGTGCAATCTGCTGAACGTCATTCAAAACCTCAAGCAGTGCAGTAAATATTTCAATGGCCTTGGGACTGCTGTATATTTCCCATTCATTTTCTTTATAGGCATGTGCAGTTTAAAGTCAGGCATTGCAATTTTTAAGCCTTAAAGCATAAATTAATCACAACAGTACTAATAGGGATGTTAATGTTTCCTAGTCCTTTATTTCTCAGTTATGGAAAATCGGTCACAGCTTTCTTTTTAACCATTGTGTAATCATGTGTACATACTGTATGTGTGTGTGTTTTAGAGCCTGTTTTCATTTGTCTACATTAGACTTGAATTGCCTGCAGTGCCTGCCGTTATTTAAACAACCCTGTCTCTCTGACTCGGTCCTCTAGAGCTGATCTGCGTGTGATATTATGATGGAGTAATCACACAGATTAATTCTCAAATGAGCTCTTAATTGCTTTAAGTCCCCAGGCATGAACAGCAGAGCCTTATTCAGTCCTCCAGCACCAGAGCAACGCCACCCAGAGAGACATGTCGCAGCATGCCTCCATTCCGGTTCTCACTCTCAGTGTTTCTGCCTTTGCCATGTGCTTCACTAGGGCCCCGATGACACTGGAGCTCCCAGTGGCCTGTATCACTTTTACACCATATCCTGTGTCTCGCTCACACTTTTAGCCTCTCCTCTATTTCTCGTCTGCAGAAATAGATTTCCTATGGGTTGTATTTCTGTATTGTATTTCTTCATTCAAGTGCTTTGTTAAACTGGGCAGGTATGATAATCTATGATATTATTTTTCATCAGAAAAATATATATTTTTTAAACAAATGTTATATTTTTAGTTGCATCGCATGACATTTTACACAACAGTTTGCACATTATAATTATTAATTTCAAATGTTCTTTCTTTCAATTTTCAAGCTAAACATATTTTTCATGGATATTTCTGAAAATATATTTAAATGTACTTTTTTCAATTGTTATACATTTTTATTACATAAATATCACAAAACAAGCTGTGGAGTCATTTTGCATGATAGGTTATACTTTACATCTTACAACTTGTAAGCTTGTCGTTAAACAGTCAAGTTATGTAATATTTTATATTATATAATATATATATATATATATATATATATATATAATATTTGAAGACCTTGACACACAGGCCCTGTTTAGACCTGGTATTAAGAAGTGTTTTTTTTTTTTTTTTTTATTATTATTATTTATTTATTTATTTTTTAATCCAATCTAAAGTGGACAACGGGGTGTAAATGAGGTCTGAAACAGTTTACGCTACTAGTCTACTTTCGACCACTTTCAGAGATACAGAAAATGTATGCAACTGTATTCGTAGTGTAGCTGCTTATGTCCTTGACCCAATTCTTAAAGTGTATGTGCTTTAACAACTAGAGTCGCCATGTTTTCATAGCAAAACCCACCAAATTGCTTCTTAAAACTAGCCTAAAACTAGCGCAATTGCTTTTCAGGGGGATTCCTGGTCAAAATTGCGTTCCAGTGGGGGTAAAATACACATTTTGGCTGGGTTCCCTTGATAAAAGTCGCATTTCAAGAGCAAAATATCACATTATTGGGGTCACTTCAACCCATGAATATGAATAACTTAGTGTTAAACTAGCTCAATTATGCAAGAAAATTATGGACTTGGCAACCTTGTCAACCACACATCCTAAACCAGGGCTTCTCAATCCTCCAACCCTAATCAAATGCAATTAAAATGTTCAGGATTACTTTTAAGCTACATGCAGGTGATATTAATCAAGGTTGGAGCAAAACTTTGCAGGACAGTGGACCTCCAGGACCAGGATTGACAAGCCCTGTGCTAAACCATTCCTGATTTTAAGTCGACAGCGTCTTTTGTTCTGATCTGAGTCGATCAGAACAAAATTTGAAGCTGCTGCTCTCTTTATAGTTTTTTTTTTTTATTGTCCTCATTCATGTTCATTAGTAAATTGTGTGAGCTTAATTTTCAATATTTAATTTAAAAGATCAAAAAAGGCTCATACATACATCTACCCATATTCCCAAAGAAAGAGCACACATAAAACGTAATACCAGGTGTATGGTTTCTCCATTTTGGTTGGAGCACATAGCACAGCAACTGAAAAGAACTGGCATCCAGTTACTAAAATTAGTTTGATTCTTGCATTGAAATTTGTGTCTGTTGCCAAGACTTTACCAAATCCCTCCTAACAGGATTGGAGGGAGGGTTAACAAGCTTGGAAAGGACTGAGCTACCACTACGCCACCAGTGCACACTTCATATTTGACAAATCATTTGTTAGATCAATAAATACATAAAGCATGTTATGTTTTAAATGCCGTTCATTCTGCGGAGTAGTGTAGATCCGTGTTATATCTGTGGGCTGTTGGGGAAACTTGTGAGCCTTTGATTGCAGTGAGCAAAGAAGAAGAAAAAGACACAGACTAAACAAAAAACACAAATGTTTACAAGACCTCATTTGAGACTATCATTGTGCAAAACTAAAAAGCAAACAGGAGAGGTGTTTAATACAGAAAGAATCTCCAGAGGGAAATACAACACCACGCGCTGTGGGAACGAAGGGGCGGGGGAGGATTTATCCCTTGTTTGCTTCGACAGTATTTGTGAAGTGTGGAGTGTGTTGTCAAAATTTCTGGCCACCACTGACCCTGGCGCAGAAAATAGCTCTCCAGCAAAGAAAAAGAGAGCTGGAGAGAGGAGGATGAATGGGGGTCTGCCAAAAGCTAAAAATACCTCGGGCGGCTGCAGCCATATTTATAGCGGAAAATTTTATGGACGAGGGGGAACCAAGAGAGAAGTTGTGAAAACTTTCAGAAAACCAAATGAAAGACAGGAAAAGAAAACAGTGAGGGAGTAGGTGTTGAGGGGACGTCTCCTCCTGCCTCTTTTACAGCCAACCTAAGGCTGAGAGAACAAAAAACAGACGATATAGTTCATCGTAGCTGCCTGGTAACTTGGTTTTGGACTGATAAAAAACAACGCAGACACCTTATACAGTAACGGTGCATTATATTATTGTTTTATTTGTATCTCCTAGGGATGCATGATGCATTGGTGCCATATTGGAATTTGTTATTAGAATTATTGACCATAGCCATCCACACTTAATCTTTAAAAACATTACATTTAACAGTGTTATTACTTTATTAATCTTTAGCAGATATGTTTTCACACTGCACATTATATTGTTGTGATGCCTAAATACAAATAAATAGTTTTATTTTTAATTAGTTAGATGAAATGGACATGAATTGGAAATTCATCTATTTTATAAATGCATGTTATTGATCTTACCGTGAAAGATTTCAGTGTTTCATTATAAGAAAAAATAATAATAACCTTATCATTTTTCTGGTAATGTATGCTGAAGTATTTCCAAACGTTTAGTCCGCTAAAACCTTTCTTACAATCGAATGCAAGATCACATTCAAATCTGCCTCCACCAATTGGATTAAACCAAGTCCCCTACATTTTTTTTCTTATTTTTTATACCTCATTATAATATGGCAAAAAATATATATGTCGCTGCCCATGGAACCATTTCCAGTGTCCATCTATTTCTTTACTGCGCAAGTATTAAGGCTAATGAACTGGAAGCTTTGCCCTGTGTTTGTAATGTGTTTGTAATCTCTCTCCACCCAGTGTTTTCCTGTGAGCGCTCTGCTATCCTATCAAATAAAAAAATAATTTTAATTTAAAAAATAAAGAAAAATAAAGGCTTTGTAAAGGATAAAGAGTGCATAAAAACTAAATGGTTTGATTTACTAGATGCCATTTCGGAAAGGCCTTATTTGCAGATGTGTGATTAATTTACATGATGCCTCACATAATGGGACAGTTGCATCCGGTCATGGTGACCATCATGATGGGACGACCAGACATAAAACTCCATAAAAGGCTCTGTCTTCCAGTTATTTCCATAAAGGCAGACGCACAAAGACAGGGCCACATTGTACTGCCATTTTGGGTGTAAAGCACTACTTCCCTGTCACCCTCACGCATGCTTCCTCCTGCCGTTTCAACTTGCGTTTCCTCATTACATCAAGCAGCTTTTACTCTCTTGCAGACAGGCGCTCATTGCCATATAGAGGGTTTGTTGTTGGATTTGCCAGAGGCTGAGGAAGCTTCTGAGACTATAGAGCAGTTGTCTGTCCGTGTGCATGGAAGTTTATATTTAAGAAAATGACTGTGTACTCTGAAGTTGTCATTAAACAACACAAAAGCCTTTTGTTTTAATGCTGTGTGATTTTTCTCAACACGCACATACACACATGTATGTTTGTGTGTCTATTGTGATGGCATTAGAGATGTTCGGTATTCAGTGGGACAGAGCCTCTCTATTTAGGACAACTGGCCCAAATGTAATTGGAAAAGAATTATGGCTTAGGCCTTTTAGTGAATTAAAAACAACCTCTAAATTGAGAAGGTCATATGGGGGAGGAGAGGAGAGTTTAAGCACAACACCCCCACTCTCTGTTCCACTTTAAAGTAATGTTCCAGGTTCAATACTGGTTCATGTTGTCAAGTACCACAAAAAATCATTCACTCGCTCAGTCAGCTTGTAAAAACACAGAGAAATCACATTTATCAGGGGTCAGAAATCAAGTAATGGCGTGTGTGTGTGTGTAAAATATATATATACAGTGAGGTCAATAAGTATTTGATCACCCTGTGATTTTGCAAGTTCTCCAACTTAGAAATCATTTACGGGTCTACAATTTTCAGAATAGGTATATTTCCACTGTGAGAGACAGTTTTTAGTATTTGCAAAAACAGATAACTTGCTTTTAACAGTTCTCAGAAATCATGTTTTTTCAATGTGTATTTCAATTAATCATTTCAATTAAAAAAGACAATAAAACTCAGTAAAAAACATGATAACATAATAAAAATGTGATTTTTGAACGATTTGAATTTAAATTTTTAAAAAACAACTTTTTTGTGTTTTATGCTTGTTTGTGCAAATAAACGTTTCATATATACAAAGAAAGAAAGTAATAGGAACCTAGTATTTTTATGTGTAATAGACATGAACAAATTCTTTGAAAAACATGTCTATATCTTTCACTGACAACAAACATACATTTACATATAGCATCCATCCAAATTGTTTAAACACAAGCTTTATTGTTTTACTTCATGAATATATTGATGAGAAATTAAGTAAATAAATACAATAATTTATATAATTAATAACTAAATCCAATAAGAATGTTACTTCTTTCACCTCCAATTAGAAACACCTAAATATCTCAACAGTTTCTACAAAATGTAGAACAATAATAGCCTCTTGTAGTAAATAAATTGTAATTCTCTTTCAAATAATTACCATAGGAAATAAATGACTAATTGTGTAATGGACATAGCGCTCCACTTTACGCTTGTGTTAGTGGACAGACGCTCCACTTTTTAAAGCACTGAACCACATGTGACTTGACTGGGTAAACTCGATAGAAATTATTGCATGAAACCTCTAACTTCATTTGTAATGCAATATTTGTGAGGCATCATCCAAATTTTACTCCAATTAAACCATACAATGTCATTTGTGCCACTGAATGCTGTTAAACTCAATACATTTGTTGAGATATGGTGGGAATTTAGAATTGGGAATTTTTATCTTATGGGAGTAAAACGTTGGTTTTATGAGCTTCTTTTCTAAAAGTTAATTAACCAAAAGGGCCCGTACAGTAATTGAAGAAGCGTTCTTATAGTGGTTGGTTTATACATTTTATTTGAGTTACTCTCAGGTTAGACTGGTTCGTTTTTTGTTTGCGTTTGTGGTGACAGAAATTGAGCTACTCCCATATCCAGTGATCACAATAGTCTAACACTGTTCCTTGCGTCTCTTTTACCTGCTTTATTTTTCGGCATTCACCAGCCCTATGCCCAGACATCTGAAATGTGATTGGTTGGATGAGGACATATGCTCAATGACATCCTCAATTCTTCATTCTGATTTGCTGCTTTAGTTGACAGTTTGAGTCTTGGCCCATTTTAAACATGAATTGCTAGTGAAAAGGCTAATATTTGTCTGTTTGTCAGAGGATTATGACTTGGTTGTTTGAACCAATTATGACCTCATGACCATGTGCATGTTAATTTCCAACCTCAAGTTACCAGATGTAGAGGATTTCCTGTGTGTGTGTGTGTGTGTGTTCGTGAAGGGTTGGGTATTTACTCTAATGTGTATCAGTACACAGGCCCTGTCCCGGCAGACCGCGAGTCTCCGATGACGCGGAGCGAGACATCCCCCAGCCGTGCCCAGCATCCCTCCCCTACACAGAAACCCAACACCTGCTGCTTCTGCTGGTGCTGCTGCTGTAGCTGCTCATGGTACGACCCACTCACCTGTCTCTGTCTCCACATGGTACATCCCACTCATCACCGCTGCCAGTGTTACATTCCACATCCATTCCTTCATCGAGATTACATTCACCTCCATAGAGTGCTGCAATGATGAATATTTTGTAGGCCAACCAGGGTTAGTATCACCTCAGTTCTCTCAAGAAGAAACAATTGGTTGGCCTTTGGATCATTGGCTTTTGGTTTAATTATCCAAAAGCCAATATTTTTAGAAATTTAATCTTCCCAAATTAACAACTTTTATGAATTTTGAAGCTTAAACACAAATAGAAGCAAAACGCGACATCACCATAAGATAATGGTAGTTTTTCTGGTTCTATTATTATTTTATTTTATTAGACATTTGTAATTGGAAGAGTTTGAAATAGTACAATTATTAATGAAAATTGTGCAAAAGTGAGTGTTCATTTCCAGAATACAATTTTACTGATAATTTAGTCACCATTGTGTCATCCAAGATCTTTATATCTTGCTCTCTTCAATAGAAAACAAATGAAGGTATTAGTCTTATCTAGTGAAGCAATCTGTCGTTTTCTCAACAAAGAAAAAGAAAGAAAATAGAAAATGTAAATACTTTTTAACCACAAATGCTTGTCTAGCTTGGCTTCACACATTATGTAGTCACATTGGAAACGCCACATGCTGACAAGGTCCATTTGTGGTTAAAAAGTATATATTGGTGTATAATCGTGATTAATTGCTTGACAGGGCTAGTATATATACTGTATATATAGACAGAGAGAGCATGAGAGAGATATGACTTGGATGAAATGGGTGTAAAAGGATCATTTTGGAAATAAAACAATACTTAAAAGTTCCTGACAATCTCTGTAGTCCCATTTATTCACTTGTTGCTAGCAATCACCTTTTTAAGACTGATATATATGTGAAACACAACATGAAAATGTTGTTATTGTTAAAAAACGGATGTTATTTCACCAAAAACCTATTTAAAAACCATTGAAACCAGAAGTGCTAAAACTCATTTTTGGGTTTGGGCCTACAAAAATGTCAGCCCTGCAGCCTCCTTTTGATATGTAGATGGTCTCATTCAAATGGTTTATGTTAATTTTTAAAGAAACATAACCATTTTCTAATGAAACATTACTTTAACGGCATTAACTGTCTTTCTTAATACATTTTCCTGTTTTTATTGCATGCACACAATTTGACATTCCAATTTGTTATCCTAAATAATTGAATAGTTTGTTTTCATAATTTTTTATAAACTGTAATATCTTTTTTTTTTTTTTTTGCTGGCTGGGGGGAAAATAACATTAACTTATAATATCATAGCCTACTTTTTATGATACAATCAAATCCCTTGGAATAAACTTAGTCCTGAGGTATTTCCGGCTGGATATTTGGTTTCACTCGAAAATATGCCACATTAAGTTGAACACGTTTTAATGCTCTCCCTCCTACTGTCATATCAAGATCCCTCAACACAACAATTTTTATATGCGTGTGAATGAGATGTGATGGTGTTTTTTTCAGTATGATATGATAAGTGTTTGTGAGTACAGGTGAATACATGATTCTGTATATGTACACACACGTTAATTGTGTTTGTGTGAGTGAGTGAAATTCAAGAGTACTATGAGTCACTATGAGTAAATGTGGTTAAGATTGCTCTCGTTTCACCAGAAGCCCCAGAGGAAATCGGAGCCATATTCACACCCACACATCTTTCACACACTTATCCACTCACGCTCATTCTTCAAGCATACCTACTGCACATAGATGTTTACAGCGACCACTCTTAATGACATGAGTTTCATTAATGTAATTCATTCTGTCGTCAAAGCCTTTCAGTCAGTGTGGTCCAACTGATATCCCAATTATTAACTCTATGAACCAGTTCTTTTTAGTTACTCAAACGAATAAAGTGCGTATAGTGTAAAAACAGATTCCTGAGTGAATGACTCTTATGAACCACTTTTTTTAGTGATACAACCAATACATAATGACCAGTGTACTTCAAAGATGAATGACTCATATGAACCGGATCTTCTTAGTGATTCAAAGCCATAAGACCTTGTAGTCCAATCAGTTCATGAACAAATGGTAACACTTTGCAATAAGGTTCATTAGTTAACCACATTAGTCAACTAAGAATGAACACTTCAAAAGCATTTATTACATTTTAGTTAAAGCTAATTTCAGCATTTACTAATCCATTATTAAAATTCCGATTATGTTTATTAACATCAGTTAATGCATTACAAACTAACACAAACTAACAATGAATGATTGTATGTTTAGTTTTTTTACTTATGTTAACAAATATGAATAAATAATGTAAGAAATGTATTGTTTGTTCATGTTAGTTAATACACTTTACTAATTTTAACTTTGACACCTTATTGTAAAGTGTTACCGAACAAATGAGTCTTATGAACAGGTTCTATTTAGTGAATCAAAGCCAAACAAAGCTACCAGTTTGGTTCAGATGATTCTGGATTAAATGACTCTTACGAGCTGGTTCTTTTTAGTGATTCAAATCTATACAGCAGTGTATTCCAGCTGAGTGACTCTTATGATCCAGTTGTTTTTAGTGATTCAAAACCATGTGTAATCTAACAGATTCCTGAATGAATTATTCTAATGAACGGTTCTTTTTAGTGATACAACCAATAAATTATGATCAGTGTAGTCCAACTGATTACCAAATTTATAAACTAGTAGTTTAGACAAACCCAAACAAAGATACCAGTTTAGTCCAGATCATTCTGAAATAAATGACTCTTACTTGCCATTTTTTTTAGTAATGCAAAGCTATACAGCAGTGTATTCCAGCTGAATGACTCTAATGATTCAGTTGTTCTTAGTGATTCAAAACCATGTGAGGTGCAACAAATTAATGAAAAAATGATTCTTATGAACAGGTACTAATTAGTGATTTAGAGCCATGCAGTGCAACTAGTGCATTCCAAACAATTACTTTTATGAGCTGGTTATTTCTAGTGAATAAAACCATACAGCGAAGTGATTCCCAGATGATTGACTCTCATGAATCAGTTGTTTTTAGTGATTCAAAGCCATACATTGTGCGACCATTATTCAATTCAGTTCTTGAATGAATGAGACTTCTGTTTAGTCATTTAAAGCCATTCAGTGTAGTCCAACCGACTGCAAAAAAAATTGGTGAGTAGTCCCAGACAACTCTTCTTAAGTGATTTAAACAATTAAGTATGGACTTGTGAAGTCCAACCAATTCCCCAAAATTGAACTTTTATTAGCTTTTTCAAAGACATATGGTGTGACTAGAGAAAACAGTTCATAATTAAATTAGAAACTTAAATGAATACTCCTGAATTCACCTGAGCATGGAGTTGAAGGCCTTGCGTGTTGCATGTGAGTGTGTTGTGTGCATCTAGATTTTGTTGTTTTGTTCAGGCACTGCTTTTATTTCTCAATGCCGTTTTACCACCTTCTAGTCTCACTGTTAGGAGTGAAGATGACAAGCGTGGGCGGAGGAAAGCCCAGGAGACAAAGCTGGAGCCCTATCCATGTGAACCTTGGTGAGAACACACATGCAAACACACATACTGTTTTCACTGAGGATAGAGATGTTTCTCTCAACCATGGATTATCATGTTTGTTAGGGATGCGAATGTGCCTAATCTCTCTCTCTCTCTCTTTTTCTACCTCAGCCCCAAACCGACGATAGAGGAGATTAAACAGTGGGCGCAGTCTTTCGATAAGCTGATGAAGAACCCGGCGGGGCGAAACAAGTTTCGTGAGTTCCTGCGGACGGAGTACAGTGAGGAGAACATGCTCTTCTGGCTGGCCTGCGAGGACCTTAAGAAGGAGATCAACAAGAGTGCCATCGAGGAGAAGTCACGTTTGATCTACGAAGACTACATCTCCATCCTCTCGCCCAAAGAGGTACAGACATAAACACACACATAATAACAGTGCGAAGTAGCACAAGAATTCAATTTAAACGTCTTTTTGCTGTCTTTATACTCTTTTTTTTTTTTTTTTACTTTTGCTGGTTTTATCCTCTAGAGCAGTACACTTAAAGTGGCAAATTTCCATTAAATATTAATTCATAGTAGTACCTTAGGTACATATTATACTCTGCGGTACTAAAATGCATTTTTAGGGGCTGATAAGCTACAAAGATGTTCCTTTAATAAAAATGCCCCAGTAATTCTAGCTCTTCAGGCACAGTATTACACTTACCCCCAGTTTCACAGACAAGCATTAAGGTAGTCCAAGACTAAATTGCATGTTTGGGCTGTCTCAGATGAAAATATCTTGCTCTGACATATCTTAAAGCATGCCAGTGTCATTGTTCTGTGTTAAGATGCACACCTGTAATATTTTTTTATAAGGCATTTTTTGTAAAAGTTGCTTAAATATCTTAATTTAACTAATTCCTAGTCCTGGCTTAAGCTAAGCCCTGTTTGTGAAACCGGGCCTTTGTTTGTTTGTTTTTTTTAAGTATGACCTATTTGTATTCTATCCCTGCTGGAACCCAAGCGGTAGCCATTTCCTTTGCATTCCATTGTAGTTTCCAATAATTTAAAAAATAGATTTTCATGCATGTTCGCATGTAAATCTATTCTAAGAAAGGCACCGAATATAATAACCATGAAAAGTCCAGCTGTGTCTGCAGTGGAAAGATTGGTAGCTGTTCTTTATCACATCTGTCTTGTTTCTCCTTTGTGGAATGCAGATTTCAGGCTATGTGCTGGTCTGTGATTGGCTGAATTCTGACCAGTGAGCAGCAACTGTGGCCTTATCTAAATCTAAACTTATTTGGATGCTCGGCTTGAACTTCACACCACTAAATGTTGAGGGTAAACGTTTAAGAGTTTGTGTGTGACAATGAAACGAGAAGTAAAGGAATTCTGCCAGATGTCTTATTGAAGCTTAATGTTTTATAATGCTCATTTCCTGAGATCTAGCACCATATGTGGCGGTTGATTCTGCTTTCATTTATGATCTGTTTATGTTTTGTCTACTTATGATTTGAGACAGCAGGGTGTGCATGTATCGCACACTATCATTGCACTCTTGCTGCGCATGTGTGCTGATGGTATGCTGTTTAATTTATTGTGTTGACATGCTGAATGTTGACATTTTCATCACCGGAGCCAGAATGCACACCTTCAAAGTCCGCCATTTTTTAGAGGCAGCTGAGGAAAACATACTTTCTAGAAGTAAATTAAGGAGCAAAGGTTGAGCAAAGGAAGCTATAAATTGATCCCTGCTGGACTCTCTACTGTAAAGCGGTTATATAAAAAGGAGACGTAGAGTGAGAGTGGGAGGCAGTGAGTTCAGAAGAATGAGTTTCGTGTTGACCTGAGCTCCTGGTTCCAGTACTCGTACACTATAGTACAGCCATTCTCAATCCCAGTCCTCGCGCCCCACCGATCGGCAAATTTTGTATGTTTTTCTTGGTGCTTCAGACGTTTGTTCTATTTGAATGTAGTATGTGCCCTTAAAAGTGGACATCACTGCATATTCCACCATGATTCCAGTTCAATGCGAACTTAAACGTTCCATTCAAAGTGCATTTAAGTGTGCGAGACATTAATTAAATATTATATATTAAATATATTAAATATTATACAGTGCAAATCCGTGAATAAATGAGTAAGGAACAATGAACCCTGTGTAGGGACCATGTCGATTGGAACACAGTAAATGCATGGAGTTCTAACGAGCTGGTTGTCAGAATTAGGTGCATTAACAAAAAGAGACGTAAAATATGCAGAGCGGTACGGATTGAGCCTTGGCCCATGGTGCACAGGTTTTCTGAAATTTCAGAGGTTCATGGGACTGAAACTTGAAAACATATCCAAGACCATATGAGGCACTCAAAATTTGGGATTTATTAGTTTTTTAGAGATTATACTCCAGTGCTCACTAAAGCTGAATTTATTTATTTTTTCTGTACTTTACCCTCTGTCTAATAACAAAAACATTTATTTCAGTGAAAAAAAAAAAATTCTAAAAATCTTAATTTCAACATTTTGAACAATAGGACGCTACATATTTTTTCCTTACAGGAATTCTTATGTTTTTTTTTTTTTTTTTCTGATAATCAAATTAAGACATGAAACTGTCTTATAACTGTCTTAAATAAAATAAAAATCAGACTCTTATTTTTTTGGCAAAAAAAAAACAGGTTTACTGTTAAAGTTAATACATGATCATACAGATTGTGGTTAACGGAACATTGCAGGATTCATATTTAAACCGTCTTTTGTGTTTTAATATTATTATTATAAAACTATCCATTATAAAGCTTTTTACAACCACGTGCACATTTGTTGTGCATGAGTGCACTATGTGCATAAAAGTGTACAAGTTTTTCTCAGTTTAAATATTTGTTGTGTTATCTGCGTTCTATTGTGAATAAAACACTGGCTCATGTGATTGAACATACTATTGTAAATACTAATGTTCTCTTTCTGTCTTGAAGGTGAGTCTGGACTCTCGGGTGAGGGAAGTGATCAACAGGAGGATGCAAGAACCCTCCCCTCACATATTTGAGGATGCACAGCTGCAGATCTACACCCTCATGCACAGAGACTCCTACCCACGATTCCTCAACTCCTCTGTCTACAGATCACTGGTGCAGGGGGGGTCACGTTCTTCATCTGAGTCATAGACCCCCCAACTCTTTCTTTCTCTCACTCTCGCCACCCAATGTCTCCCCATTTCCTTCAATCTATCTCCATTGCACAACCACTCGAGGAGAAAGTACTCCTTTTTTGTGTCGTCACGGTTGGATTACCTTTTTTTTTTGGCTTACTCCATTTTCCTCTGTCATTTTTGAGGGAATCCCTCATTTTTTTGTTTCTCCTGAACCTGCACAGACTGAAACTGGAAGACACAGGGTTGAAAATGCAGTTTTCATTTTTCGAATCCTCTTTTTTTCCCCCATCACCGTAGGGCTGGACGATTTAATCGTCTATTAATTCATGCGCATTTGATCAGTAAAGTCGGTTCTTTGATTAGTGGTAAATCTCAATCAGCTGTTTTTAAAATGCGTGGCAGTTCATACACAGAGCCGTAGATCACTGGCAAGCTACGCAATATCGCCTTCAGCGGAAGCGATACATTTCCGATTTTGAACGTGAAATTGCCTAATTAATCGACGATTAAATCGCCCAGTCTTACATCACCATCATTCCAAGCGTATGTGGCAGCAGCAGTATCAACTACTGATTTTCACAGCCATCTTTTTTTTTTTCACGCGAACATTTACGAGAATTTATCTTCTAATGTCTCTAGTTGAAGAGAGCTCAGAGGGCCTCTGCAATAACATACACTGGAGTGGCCTGACCAATCTGCTCCTCTCTCTTGACGCTTGACTTGTCCATTGTCTCTGTGCTCTGATTGGCTCTTTGAGGCGAGGGGTCGAGAGCTGATTGGCTGCATCGTAAAGAGAGGGAATGGCACTCTTTTTCAAAGTGCTAAACAAATAGGTACAAAAATATTCATTTATAAATCAGTTTTCAGGCTCAGACAGAATTTCCCAGATTTTCTGCACTGATTTTGAGGGGAAAATCTGCAGAATGGATTTAAATACGGTAAAATGAGAGTACTTAAATAATACTGGTAGCTGAAAGCAGTATCAAATTAGCCAAAATATTTATTAGACATAAAGTCAGGGGGATGTAGAATTTTGTGAAAGAGGTCATAACTGTTTTGTTTGAGATTTCTGTGTGTACAGATTTTGTGTGGGCAACGGTTATCAGTAAAAAAAAAAAAAAAAAAAGAAGAAGAAACAAAAAGAGGAGATCACCAATTTTAGATATATTAAATGAATCAAACATGAGAGAATGCCATGGTCTTAATTAGACTGGTCACTCACATTTTAAAATGTGTATTTTTTATGTTATTTATTTTATATTTTGTTAAACTGTGACCGGATTTGTTTTTCTTGTACATATATTAAAGAAAATCTGGAACACATGTGACATACCGAGCAAGCTGTTAGTCCGGAGTGCTGAATTGCGCTGTATCTCTCCCTGGCCTCACTGTGTGTGTGTTTCTGAGGTTATCTCTTCAGGTACTGCAGTTTTGCAAGCTGTTTCTCTGTATCCCTGCCTTTTATTTAGGCAAAAGCAGATCATTTTAGTCATCATGAAATCAAAATTAACTTTATCTGTCAGTGCACGTTATTCCACAGAAAATATTAAGTCTTTGTAAATGTAAAAACTTGCTCTGCCTCTAAAAATAATCATTGCGAAATTGCAGTAAATTAATCCCAATTTATGTTGTTGTAATAAATGTTACAGCAATAATAGCAAATAACGATACATTTGAATTTAAGTCTGTCACGTCATATCACGTTTTTTTTTGTTTTTTTGCCAGTTTTCCCACAATATACATGTTTCAAAGAAAATATCTCAGCATTAACAAATAGGAAATGTATTCATGTTTAATGCTCAGTGTTATGTCTAAAACTCGTTTTTTTTTTTACAGATGCCTTCAACAGATTCTGAACCTGCTCGATATTTAAAACATAATCCATTATGGAGAACCAGTTGGACTGATGTTAACACTGTGAGCTGCGCTACTGCTCGAAACCTATGTATCACAAAATATTTCATAATGTGAATCTGAAAACAACCAGTACTGTGTGAGTGGGTCCACAATAATAGAGAAATTCTGTTATGTAATTAGTCTTTTTATATGGGCGCTAATGTAAAAAACTGGTGTTTTTACTTTCCCAAAACATTTTCAGTACATTTAGTTTGAGCAAAGATACCTTAATTTCACATTGAAATGGGGTAAATCATTCACATCAGCTTTGTACTTCCTGGTACTTTCAGGATTTGGTTCTTTGTAAATATATATATATATATATATATATATATATATATACAGCAAAAAAATGTATAATGAATTAAGGACTCTAAAAGTGAGATTTTGAGGAACGTCATGTACTGTAGTACTAAAAAAAACAACAACTGATGCCTTTATTTTGCTTTTTTCCCCATCGGTTGTGCATGGAGATGTACATTTTGGAATATGTGTGTAAAATAGTTGTGTATATGGTTATATATGTACATGAACATATATTTAGTATTGCTTATTGTCCGCCAAGATGTGACCAGTCTAACTTAAGCCAGATGTGTATGTGTGTGCGTGTGTGATAAAAGTTAAGTGAACTTTCTCAAGACAATGGGAGAGAGATGTCAATGACATTGCGGCCTTTGACAGTGAACACTCGAGTACACAGGGATACGCACAGTTACACACCGTCCTGCTCTTTAAAGACACACTTAAAGAGGGAAGCTTGCTTGTGGACCTCTCACCGTTTCACACGCACTTTGCGTTCACACTGAAAGCGAATAAGAGGACACCGTGCTGTACTGTATCAGCTGATCACATGAGCTCCGCTATCTTCACTCCTAATGGTAATGTTGAACTCGACTCAGCTTTTGCTAACGTTGCCTCAAATTGTCAACTCACATTGAAAGTGACTTCAGTTTGCTTTGAAAATTGCTGCCAGTGTGAACACTTCAAAGCAATGCAACAGATTTAAACGTTCCTATTATAATCAATGTCACTGCTGCAACATGAAAATGTTAATTATTCATTTATTTTAGTTATTATTTTCTAGTTTTAAAAAGGCATTTAAAATTTTTAAACATTATTACTTAATAAGTATGCCTCAAGTTTGGGATGCAGTGATATTACATTCTAAACTAAACATTATAAACTAATACGCTGATACATCTCATTTGCCCATTTTTATAATTGACAATATTTTGTACAAATATATTTATTTTAAATTAAAACACTGAACAATAAAAGCAGTCCTTTTAAATGATTGAAACTTGACAGTTTCACAATGGCTTTTAATTAATTCTGTGCTATAAAGATTTTTTACAACTAACGAATTATTACAGATTATTAGTATTTCTAAATATGAAATTTAAGTGCTAGGTAATGGTAAAGTTAGTCTACACAAAAACGTTTAGGTAAAATTTAAGGCTTATTTATTTGAATTGCATTTTCAATATCCATAGATTTGGATATATGTAACTATTAATCTTAATGTGGTGCATATTAGTTAGTCATACATAAAACAGCTGAGATAAATAAATTAATACACACATTAATCATGTCATCCTTTATTATCAAAAATTTGCATCTAATTTAGTTTTTTATCTAATCTATTTACAAAATAGTGTATTAAAACTGCTTAGAATCAGCATGAATCTGTCCATTGTGGAAAAAAAATAAAATTTTTACTTCAGTCAAATAGTAGGAACCTGATTAAAATATGACTAGTTGTGTAACAAGCAATATTCAGTTAGTTAAAATGTGATGATGGACATATAAGCCTTTTACAGAAATCATCTATTATATATATATATATATATATATATATATTTCTTTTTTTTTTACCCATTTAATTTATGTGACTGACAAATATGCATCACTAGGTTTGTTAGATTGAAATGATGTTATCCAAATGGATGAAAACTATGCACTTCAGATACATAAATTTATTCATTTAGTTTATATGTAAAAATAGGCAGCACAATTAAATATAAATTCTCTAAAATTGACATCTCAGCATGCTTGCAGCACAGCCAGCTTTGTTAATAACAGGAGTGTTTGACTGTTGCGTCGCTCGCCAACAACTGTCCTCATCCTCTGTCAACAGCTGCACAGAACAGACAGACTTTCACAAACTTGTGTTTGATTGGAGATGGGGGCTGTGACCTAGAGCTGCTTTTGTTTACACAGATTTCTTTAAGGTGCCAAAATGAATCTAGCCTTCTAACAATCTCAAACTAAAGAGCTTTGCGAGTCTGTCAATACCTGATGTGTTTCCATCATCACCAAACGCTCTATTACGTTGTGTTTTGGTTTCAGTGTCTCATGCACTCACTTCACTCGCTACAGCCTCAAGGTTTTGCCATCTCATCCGCCTTCCCCTCGCTCTTTCTTACGTTCTCTCCGGTCACTCTGTGAGATTTTTCTCTTTTTGTTGTGTATTCTCACGAGATTTGCAGTGCCATGACAGACAGCAGCGAGATCGGTCCCTGACTGATGGACTTCTATGGACACTTATTTATTGACATTAGCATTATATTTTGTATTAAAATAAATCAAGTTATGTATTAAAAGAGTATGTTTATGGATTTCTGGACCAATTTGTTTTGTTTGTTTCCCGAAGTCTGTGACCATTACTGTGTAACCTCCCCTCGCCCTTGGGTGCCATAGCAGAACACCCTATTCAGGTTGTGGTTGGGACTAACCCAGGCCAGCTCATTGCCGGAGAACTCGTCTGTAATATTCCATAACCTTACTTGGTTGCAGATTTTTTTGAATGTTTTTTAAAGAGAAGATATGACTATAATAATAATAATAATAATAATAATAATAAAGATGTTTGTGTTATTATTCATTTACAGCCTTGCAAGAGATTTACTGTGGCTGCTTCCTCCAAAAGCGCTTTTCATTTTTTTTTTGATGCAAAGTCACACGCTGTCTAGGTCTGAAATGTTCTATATAGTGTAAATAAGGGTAGTAATGCAATTCTAAAGGACGCTGACTTGTATTTTCATATTCGTCATCTTTTCCTATCTAAATGCTTGCTATAGATATGAAAACGCAGATTTTTTTTTTTTAACGATGGAACAAAACAAAAAAAATTGGGGCTCTGTGTGCAATGACGCTAGCACTCTATATCCTTCATGTTGTTACAGTAACATGACCTACTAGTGTCTGTTGCTGGTAGGCTTCATTGAATTGCATGTGCATTGAGTGCAGAAGTAAGAGAGCACCTGTTACACTTTCTGGCTGTAGTTTTTCAAATATTTTGAATTAAGATATAGGAGTACTATTTTGTGTTTTTCACATTCTGTATAGTAAAGAAGCAGACATATATGCCTTTTAGTCTCCATATAGACTTTTGAAAGTCTGCTCCATTTCATAGTGTGCAGAAAAAAGTTACTTATGAACGATAATGATATTTTTGTACTTGTAGTTGAATCTATCACTTAACCCTCTCAAGACAACCGTTTCAGAGATTATTGGGGTTTACTGAAACTGCAACATCCGGTATGTTGTTTTAAAGACTGGACAAACTATGTATATATATATATCGTTTTTGTTTACATAATGTGCATGTAAAACACATATATTATTATATTATACATGCCTTTTCCATGCATGTTGACATGACATGGTTAGATACAAAGTTTTTATATGTTTTATTAAAGCTGGATATAAGCAAACTTAAAAATCAAACTATATATATAAAAATATATGAATCACATCTTATTATTGTTACTTCCGTAAAGGTACATTAAAATTGGATCTCCTTCAAAGCTTTCAGAATCCTTAATTATTCTGTATTATTAAAATGAACATTTCAATGACATTATATTGAGAGAATAAATATACAAGAATGAATTATTCATCAAAATAAACAAACCTTTCTGAGCCGATTGATTTTAACAAGTATTCAAAGCAGCGTTTATGAGTTTTGGGTCACTTTTACCCCAACAATGCATATTTTCTGCAATCATGCAAGACATGATTCATGAAAGGCACATTATCCTTAAGGTCCTGTTGTACATTAGTATATAATCACTAACCCAGATTGAAGCATCGTGTGATATACATCTTTAAATAGCATTAACCCAGGGTACACAATCACACAGGCTTCATTTTGAATGTGAAAAACGCATAGGATGGTAATTTGATCTGTTGTGCCCCTCTAAATAGCATTTACACTTCACTTGACCCCCCTCTGCACATCTGGTTTAACTTTAAGGAAGTTGACCAGGATGCAAGCGGCATTTGAGAATTTTTGTTTAGGATTAAGAGCTCTTGAGGATAGAAATCTGAATTATCTTTCCTCACGCTGGCTTGTTGCTATGAGTTGTTACACTTTTCACATAGGTCCATTTCAAGTCCATTTCAGATAGGACTACTGGAGACTGTTTCCTGTGATAATTCTCAGTATTATTGTGTTGACTCTATCCTTTCAACAGCAGGGCTAACTGTAACCACATACAGTATGTGAGAATCTTGAAATGCTCAGGGATTTTCCGTTCTTGTTGCTGTTGAACATGTATGGAAATATTGCGGTATTGCCAAAACAAACACAGGCAGCAGCCAGGCGGTTCTGTTTCTGCCGTGTAGGTGACCGCTGACTCAAACAACCAACAGTGTACAGTACAAAAGCTTTATGCACGCATCAGCGCTGTTCAGACATCAGTGTTGCATAAAGTTTGAATGTATGAAGGGAAAAAACAAATGGCTAAAAATGCAAGACGGAAATACCAATACAGAGAGACATTTTTCCCTCCCCCTTCAAGTTCCACAAACATTCCTGGAGTCAAACGTGAGGCTCAGTTCATGCTGTTCAATTCTGATAAGAGTCGTGGCTCGTCATCTGGACAGAGATGGTTAGATCTTAATAAAACAGAGACCATAAACAGAGCAATACATGAAACTGTATGAGAGCATAACAATCATTTTTGTACTTTGTACATGGGTCAAAGACGTCTGGATCGAAAGAGATTCGCAACTGTCAACTGTCTACTTTTAAGGTTTCAAGTTTCAATAAAATGTCAAAATTTGGTTGAAATAATGTTTCAGCGTAACACAATATCTAAAAATTTGCTTATTTTGACTTGCACAGATTAAAATATGTAAAAAAGAATAAGAAAACATATTACGTTTTATTGTTTTAAATTAGTTAAAAAATCTTGCTGACAAATGGGCAAAATCTAGAATGGTAGCAAATTTTAGAAATATTAAAATTACAACTATTTAGTATTGGGGGAGACAGTAAGTAATTAGTCGTTTAGTATGTCAAATAGATTTTTGTTGTAAATATGCCTAACAAAGTTGAATTACATTTTAGTGGGTGTCTTGTAAATCAGGTAAAATGTATAATATTTATTTTTTGCTCAGAAAAACAAAAA
>JAUYWG010000061.1:6063747-6078888 GCA_034779775.1 Enteromius afrohamiltoni | reverse complement strand
AAACTGGGGAGTGGATGTGATTTGAGCATTTTCCATTATTATTTAGTTTGTTTGTTTGTTTGTTTTTACACTGACATGGCCATTATCTAACGTAATATTTCTTCTTGTTTTAAGAGCACATGTCTGTTTTGTGTTATCATTTTTATTTACATGCAAAAGGACAACTTACATACATGCAGAAGTTAATTGAAACTTATTAATTACTTGGTTATGAATTAATATTTTTATTCAGCAGGGATGCAATTTTTAAAACTCCATTAATAACAAAATCAAATAATTAATTTAACATTTATGGAGTAAAATAAAAATAATTGGATTCATGAAAAAATAAAACGCTTTTTTTTTTCCCCAACAAATATAACCTATAATATAACACTGTTTTATTTTTTTATTGTTGTTTTTTTTTTTCACTTTTCTGTCGATAATTTGGATTTTCTCTATGCTGTCATATTTATGTTATTTTTACATGTCTCTAAATACTGTGATTTAAGAAAAAAAAAAAAGAAAAAGAAAACTTCAAATGAAGTTTAATACAAAAAAGTCTTTTTGAGCAACGCTCCAAAAAAAATCTGCACTTTATTGTCCAGGACAATAAATGTTATTCCCTTCCACCCCTCTCTTTCCATCTCCTTCTCATTCTCTCTCTCTCTCTCTCACACACACACACACACACACACACACATTCACAGCCATACCAGTGTCAGCACAATTCCCAGAAACACCCCCATTCCTCCACCACCCTCTCAGGGCCGAGAGCGGCCTCGCTCTCCAGAGAACAGGCATGCCAGGCGCCAGGTCCGGCTCACACATAAACACGCACAGACAGAGGCCATGCCCACGGACTAATGGCCTCTGTGAACATGACACATGCTCATCTACGGCGGCTTCAGTTTCTGTTCTCAACTGTGGTGGCCATGTGCGTTTTGTTTGTGAGTGTAACAGTAGTTGTACTACGCTAGTGTGTTTTCCCCTGCTGCGCTGGACTGCTGACTCAGCAGCGTGTGGTGTCTCTTTGCTTTCATGGACTTGTGTGTGTGTGTGTGTGTGTGTGTGTGGCCTCTTTGCACTTTATTTGCCCTGCGGTCCCATGTTCAAACAAACTAGCTATTGCCCGGCACAGCAAAGTCCCCAAACAGTGCGTGACCCGTAGTTTTATGTGATGGTACCTTCTCTATATTTAAAGCCTAATTTCATGAGCGTGTGTCAGTGTGTTAACACTGCTCCATGACAGCATGAGTGTTAGTTATGCCAGTTAAAGTCTATATTTAAAACTAATTGTTAGGGAGACGCTTTGTTTACCCCCTCTGGAGCCATGTGGCTTGTCCATTACCAAACCAAATGTATTTGCACTAAGTATACCATGCAAGCTTAAAATATGCTCATTTTTTATGTGTATGTCGACACATCAAAAATATAGCTAATCTACTTAAATGTAAAGTTGCACCACCCTATGGAGCTGTGTAACATTTTTGCACACAAAAGAATCGCACTATTCTCTGTCAGCTCTTCAGAATAATAAAAAAAAGATGACTTTTGAATAAGATTTGTTTAAAGAATCATCACTTTTCTAAATCATCAAAGCTGTCAGATTTAATTCACATTTTTAGTTAGTTAAAGTTTTAGTCTGTTCATCACTAAGGGATAAAGTGATGTCTGATTCAGAATGAATGACTCTTTTGAATCAGTTCTGAAAAAGAATCAGAACTGTTCTGAATAATAGTGATTTTTTTTATTATATTTTTTATGTTTTTACATTTATTATATTTATAATGTATTGTCTAATTCAGGGTGACTCTTTTGAATCAGTTATGTTCAAAAAATTGTCTGAATATTTCTGAATATTATTAAAGTTCAAATTTTAATTCAACTTGTGTGTTAATCACGCAAAGTGGTCAAGTAATGTCTATTCAATGACATTCTGAATGACTAATGAATTACATTTGTCTGAACGGTTCTTTCCGAAGTTTTTTTTAGGAAATAGCTTAATTTTAGTCTGCTTTGAGTGACCTAAAGTGATGAAATGTCTACAGTGGACTTTAATACATTATGTGAGTTAAATTAATTTTGTTTTTATTTTTTTTGCCATTTTGGAGCTTGACAGCCCCTGGTCTCATTCCTCATTAAAATGAGGAGCCAGAACATTAGTCCAAAATTCACTTTTGTGCTCCATATGAGAAAGGCATACAAGTCTGAATCAACACAAGGATGAGTAAATGGTGACTGAATATTCAGTACTGTCTGAGTTATTTCTTTAATGCACAGACAACAAACATTATCTCATAAGATAAAGGAGCTTGCAGAGAACCAATCCTCAGCAACATTCATCACTCATTTCCACAGACTCCCAAGTCAAGTTGAGAAATCCCCTCCCTCACGTATTTAACATTTTCCAAATAGCTATGCAAACCACAGAATAGTTCCCCTAGTTTTGTGGCAAACATAAACATTGGAGACTCTCTCCCCTCGAAGATGGCTGCTGCATCACATGAAGAGTTTCCAGCGGCCAAATGCAGCTCTACTTTCTCATTTTGGGGGATTGACAATTATATAGCATGGACACCACATCGTCTAACAAAGTATTATCTAGAAGTCACAGAGTCTAGTATGTCTCACTTCAGAATGTAATATCATTAAGTCTAGAACTTAAATCAAAGCTCACCCTTACAAAAGATAAACAGCACTCAAAATAACACCAACTGAAAAACCCACAAACGTCTGAGTGAAAACTGACCCACAATGCAAAATCTTATATCTCTGTCCACAAGGATGTTCTGACTATCACAGTATCACATGTAAAGAATATACTATATACTAAGCTTATATTATACATTGAAAAATGTGCAAAATATAGAATTACTTTGTGAAGCTTGGCTTGTTTGAACATATATTTTGATAGCAGTACTGGGCAATATTACAGTATTGTGTTACTCCAACTAAAACGTTACGCTTAATTGTTACACTTTTTTGAAAGAAACATGTTTGTTTGCATTTAGGATAAACAGGCTGTAAAATTAATGATTTGACCAAAGAGACGCATACAAAATATGACTTTGAAAATGACTTTTTATTTAGTCATTTTTTAAATTGTATTTATTCATCTATTTTTTTTTATTTTTATATTAGCGACACATGAAAAAAGGATGACATCATTTTGTACAATTCCTTTCGCACTATTTTGTTTGACTTTAGAATTATTTTAACATGATTCAAGATTTGAAAACTGATACTTTTGAATGTTGTCATCACATTTACATATTTGTATGCATAAGTTCTCTACTAGTAATTTTAGTCAGTACACTGTAAAAAAAAAAAAAAAAAAAAAAAGGCAGCTGGTTAGCAGAATTTCACCACAACAAATAAGGTAGCAACATTTTAGGGTTTTTGGGAAATGCATACACACCATCCTATAGGTTCTGTACTAGAATTAGTTCAAAAGACTTGGAAGATGAATTAATGACTCGAAAAAAGATTTGTTCATTTTGTTGAACGAGACTCAAAGGTCCAGGTCGGTAAAATTATCTGAACTTTCTATCACTAATGGTGATGAGAAAGTCATCAATGAAACAAAGCCCATCACAAGCAATTTTTAAATTATTCAGCAGAAGGTGCTCAGTGTCATTCACACATACACTAAACACCATCATGGTGAGACTCATTAAACTGAAATAATGCAATAAACAATAATTTAACAACATTAGATGTAACATAAAACCCTATTTACACTCAAAAAAATAGCTTGTTGAGCTTACTTAATGAAATTATGGCAAGTATTCCCATTCATTTGAACTGATTTATTTGAACTTAAAATAAGTTAATTGTACTGATGACTAAAATGGCTTAAAAAGGCTTTATCTCTGGCATTTGTACATTAGCACACAGGTCATGTAGCCATAGGTTAAACTCTTTTAAATGTCAAATATAACTTAAAAACAAACTTTAAAAGGTCTTTCCCTTCACTAAAAACACATGAAACAGCATTTAATTTCAACATTTATACTCCTGATCTAGCCATATGCAAAGCATGCTGGGAACTAGAAATCCACTGCCCAGTTTCAAAGTAAATGATTTGTGCAGGCCCAACACAAATGATGTAAGTTAACTTAATATTTTACAAATGTGATTTCATATAGCATAATAACATTGAGTGCTAACGACAACTGAGTAAAAAACTAAAGATTTGTGTTGTTTTAGCTAATTTTATTTAAAATCTTTTTTTTGAGTGTATAAGACTGATTAGAAAAAACTAAGAAACAGTTATTTTAAAAACAACAACAAAACAAAATATCAAATTTAAATGTAACAGAATTCTGGAAATGTCAATTTACGGTTACTGTAAATTAGATGTTCTTTTTCCACTTTCAAAAACGATATACTACTGTAAAGTTACATGTAATGTCAATACAGTTTTTCACAGTATATAGTAGGTAACAGTTAACCATATAAGAGGTTTTTACCATTCATGTGTTTTTTTTTGTTCACACTGTACAGTAACACATTAGCTGTAATATTGTTGTATTGCTGTTGTTACCAACCTCATTTGCATTAACTTTACCAAAATGAATGTAGATGCCAAAACAGTCACAAAGTGCCACAAATCAATTTTTTCCCCTCCTGTATGTTACAAGCACTGTAACACACCAACTATTTTTGTTATGCTGTTTTGTTTCATTGTTGTGACCAATTTAATTTATGTCATGATAATTCCAAAATAATTCTAGAAGTCAAAAGAGTGGCAAAGTTCCAAAAATATCCTTTATGTGTTACTTGTACTGTAACACATTACCTGTGCAGAACCTGATTTTGCTGAGTTCGACATGCGCCTGGGTTAACATCTTTGTTGATCCTGGAACAACATTGTGATTAACCAATCAGATTTGAAGAAACAGTTTATAGTTTTATTTAAGTTTAGGCTTGGGTAAGGTTAGGTTTAGGTGAAGAGATATGGTCAAAACTAAAATTTTGGATTAAAATGTTTCAGGGTCAACAAAATATGTAGGAACACATCGAACTCAGCGATGTGCCATTACACGTAACACTGGGATTTTCAGTTGTATTGCTGTTGTTACCATTTTAATTCACATGTAATGTTTAGCATGTGCTACCGAAATCTGGACTCAACAGAAGTCAAAAAACTGGCAAAGTGCAACAAATCTCTGTTCCCTCCCCTTCTGTGTGTTTGGGTGAGCCCCTCTTTGACCTACAGGTCATGCCTGACTATGCAAACTCTTTTGCTGATAGAAGGTCAGCTGACGTCCTGTGGTGCTCCGTTCTGTTGCAATCTGTGATCGCTGCGCTGCGCCAAGTCCCTGTGTGTCCAGCGCTGATAGCATTGACCTAAGAAATCACCACATCTGATTTACGCTCCCACAGTGGAATTACAAAAGCAGGCTGGTTATCTGCACACCAGCTCGTCTTATTGAATTAAACAAGCCTCCCTCGTTTTTTTGCCCTCCCGAGTGTATAGATGGTAAAGAGAGATTGGTTCCGGAAATATACAAGAATTTGACTTTAAAAGTTTACAGCATGAAATGAGAAATGAAAGACAGAAAAACACAGCAGACAAAACAGTCCCGAATCTGTTTGTTGTGTAGCGCAGGAATACGTGAAACTTTGCAAGATTTCTCCCAAAGCCGTGTCTTATCACGAGACTACATCGTAAATTGTGCCACTCTTCTTTTATCCAAAAATCAGTGTATTGTTCATATTTCAGTCATTACTTAACTAGCATACTGCAATAAAACACTACAAAATATCAGAAGAATTAACCTTCCAGGGTTGACCACCAGTTCATTAAACCCACTTGAACTCAGTTTTAGCTGAAGGTTGACATTCTTAGTGCATATGTAACAATATTATCATACTACAGTGGCAAAGTAAGTAATATAGGCAAGCTATACTTATGTAGTTGTAGTGTATAATGGCCACAAAAATCACAAAAGGCTTTTGCAGGAAACCAAAAGAGGCTTAAGTTTAAAAGTATTTGTTAATGGAATATTTCACCGAAAAATGAAAATTGCAGAAGATTTACACAGCCTTAAGCCATCCTCTGTATAAAACTGTAAAAGAGATATATGACCTGGCTCTTTATAATGATAATAGTCCTGTAAAAGTCCAATAAAGTGCATCATAAAAATTGCTCCACGTGGCTCAGGGGTTAATAAAGGCTTCCTAAAGTGAATCAGTGCATTTAAGTAAGAAAGATCTCCACATTTTAAATTGTAATTTGTAGCTTCTATGAACTGTCGTACGCACATACATAAGAGTGATGTTCCAGCAGATGACATAAGCGTTTTCATTTTTGGGTGAACTATCCCTTTAATGGGACTGAATAACATTAGGCTGCATCTATCTTTAAAGTAACAAGCGCACTTTTACCAACACAGTCTCACGACCAATTTGTACATATTCTTACGAGGTGGCAAAGTCATGCTAATTTAAAATCATTCTATCTTTCTCGTACGATTTGTCTAAAAAGTTTAAGGGTGGGATTAGGTGTCCCGAATACAAATTCATATGAATTGACAACGTGCGTTACCTGGTTGTAGCCGGCGGCAATAACCAGACAGATAAACAAACACAGACCGGAAGTTACCTTAGGTGCAGTCGCGTGCACCCGATGAAACCGTCTATAGAACACCATGCATGTCCGACATCCTGTGACAAAATATGTAAACTAAATGCGTATAAATACTATTGCTATGTATATCACTATAATGAAAAATTGACAGAATAGTCACATAATCAAGTGATCAATCATGTGATTACTTGAAATATTTAGACTTAAATAGTTTAATTAACCCATTTAGCACATTCCTTCTTGCACCAGGTTGAGCAACATAATAGTAACTGCAAAATAAATTATTATGAATTCGTATGAAATTGTTATCTTTTAAAATGAAGTAACTTTTTCTCATGAGACCAGGTTAATTTAAATATGGACTCATCATGCACAACACATATTTGAGTTCTTCAATTATGATTTAGCTAGTCCTTTTCTCAACCAGGTCATGATGATACTGTACACTTAGTAGCTGTAAAACTTAACGGGTCTTACAATTTGTCATTTTAGCGCGGTCTGAACCCACAGAGCAGGCTTCTAATCTCACACACACATAACGTGTGTGGTTTTGCCTCCCAAAGCCGTTTCCATCCCCTCTGTCTCTGTGATACAGCCACAGTGCTGAATACACTGCACTTCCGCCTGCCTTTTCCCGTACCGCAACTGCACTGTCAGCGAGTGGATATTCTTAGACGCAAACTCGGGCACTAATCAGCCTCGCTAGCCTAGCATTGTTTATCTGTGTGAGATGACTTTGATTCCTCATTCTGTTCCTTCAGAAAAAAAGATTTATTTAAATAAATAGCTCTCACTTCCTTTGTCTCAAGCCAAGTCACTATCATAACATGACCGGTCAGAGGGCCAGAGGAAGGTAACGGGGAGATGGAGCGTGGCTGCAGGCTGCAGATAGAAGAGGTGTACCCTGGGAAAGTGACCTACGCTCCACCACACCTCGAAACTCAGTAAGACACTCGTATGGGATTATTAAACATGAGGGAAAGAGACACTGACAGACAAGGCTTAATTTAGTCACTTCCTAACCAAGGGCTCCAGCAGTTTTGTCCTCAGATTACTCAGATGGGCTCATCAGACAGGAATGTGATATGGAAGACAGGCTAAGAGAGAAATGTGACGTGATGTCTGCAGCAACAGTAAAAATAGTTCAAAATAGTTTGTTCGCTTTTAATTAGTTTTTATCGATGCCATCTGCATATGCTGGTATGCTCCTAAAATATGACAAAATTACTTTAGTGGAAAACAGTTTTTCATCTTCAAAAATGATGCAAAAATATTGATGACTCATATTGCACAGCAGATTTGTTTTATTTGATTTCTTTCCAGTCAGATGCACTCTAAAATCTTAATTTTTTTGTCCCCTAATATTTTAAGTCTAAGCCCGAGCCGAAGCCAGTACACCGCCGACAGACCTGATACTAGAGCGCCATCCGATGCCCGCACCGCAGGAGTGCCGGCTAGAGCATGTTCCTATTTAGTGGCATCCAGTGCCAGCCCCACGTAAGCTGTTCCAGAGTCCCGTTCCCAAATCACGGCCAGGAGAGCCATTCCAGTTCCCTGTGGATTCCATTCCGCAGTCTCGGCCAGGAGAGCTATTCCCAAGTCCTGTTCCCGAATCGTGGCCAGGAGAGCAGTTCAAGTTATATAGCCATGGTCGGGGTAGGGGTATGTGGGAAGGGGGCTTGAACATGGCCTCCAGTCTCCAACAGTATATTCCTGCACAACTGGAGGAGCAACTCCAGGGTAAGGCTAAAAACAGCCAAATGTATTAAACATCCCATACCCGTCTTTTTAGGCAATACGTTTAATGGGACATAATTTGTATTGAACGTGATTACAATGTAATTAACAAAATAATAAAAATAAGAATTATAAATAGATTTACTTATAAATCGATTTTTCCTTTCCATGGTTATTCAAACAGCAAATTAATTATATATAGAATGTGATATTAACACTTGCAAAAAATACAACTAAATAATAGAGCTAATGATAATAAAATGTTTAAAAAATTGTGTCCGATTGCGCAATTACGGGTATAACCCAACAATTGACACTCTACCAATCAACCCTTAACCAACAAGATTACTTTCAATTGGACTGAATTAGAATTAAAATTACTAATAAGTTTTTTATGGATCCATCTTAAAAAAGCTAGCAAACAGGATTCACATGGTCTATAACCATGATTTATATCAATAAATAAATAATCAAAATTAAAAGAACAAAAGAAAAACTGCAACATGTTGCTGAGTATGCAGAGTTTCGGTTCATTTTTGTGCTGTACGAAAGTAGAAGACAGAAAGCAACCTCATCTTTAAAAGGAGTAGCCTTGTTTCTAATGTTAGAAGAAAAAAGGGACTGCGTGAGATTATGTGGATATTGTGGCATTGCAGGTGTACGACTGTATTGACTAACTGCCAGACTGTACAGACTGCCTCAGAGATCTGCCCGCAAACATTTCAGCAGGACCCTAAATTATAAGCCCGTGTGTCCTGTATTTTTGTCAGGTCAGTGGATGGCACTGTCACAAAAAACTAGGGCCCTAATACTGAGGGTCCTGAAACTGCTGCTCCTCCAGTTGTGCAGGAACACCCTTCTCCCAGTGGCTCCTGATCCGCCCTGGAGGCAGTCCGGGCGCCCACCCTCCCCTGTTAATTTTGTTGATGTTGTTATGGTGCGAGGACGCGCCTTCCAGAAGTGGGGCGTCCTTTTACGTATTCTGTGTGTTTTTCTCTGGGTTTTTTCGCCATGTGTCCGCCTTTGCCCATATTTGGTGTTCCTGTCCTCGTTATTAGGAAATTAGTCTGCAGTTGTGTTCCCCAGGTGTTTTCAGTTCTCCCATTTTGTGTATATTTACCCCGTTTGTGCCAGTCTCCCTTGTCGGCCCTTATGTCTAACTGTCAGTGTTCTATCCTGTATTCCTGAGTTTAATAATTAAAAGACTATCGTTTCTATGCTCCGGGATTCCAGCTTTTTTAATTTTCACCATGACTGTAACAATTAGCTGAAGTAAATGTGTGTGGATATGTTATTGTATGGCTATCAATTGTTTTCAGTGTGTGTGAGAATATTGTTAACATGGGGGATTCCCAAACGTTGCTTCCATCCATCAGTACAAACTTCCCTTCATCAGGCGGCAGAAAATAGAACAGCGCATGAATATTTCATAAAACATTCACCTCCAACACACACACACACTCATAAATACACTCATTTGGAGTGACCTCAACATATTCATCAATAATCAAAGCACACACACACACACAGTGAGTCTTTGTTCATCAAAATGCCTGTGCATGTGTGTGTGTGGTATTGTGTCTGTGTGTGTCCTCCCTCCGTACAGTAAATAAAGAAATAAAAGATGAGAGAGTGTTGTGAAGTTCTCCTCCTCTAGCCGCTCAGTCTGGAGTCTTGGCCAAATTTCCGCTGTGGTGTAGGTGTGGTGCCCGTCTCTCGTTCTTTCACAGAGACACAGAGACAGCGGTGAAGTGGGAGTGCTGTCGCTCGCGGCGGGCAGGAGGCCAACCATCTGCCACGCCAAACTGGGCACCTCCACAAGAGGACCCGAGGGGTCGGGTGGGTCAAAGGTCAGCTGTCCTTTCTCTTCCTCAGCATTCCCTCTCTCTCTCTTTTGCGGTATCTCTCGATCTTATCAGGTCCCGTCACGACGGCCCGCAGGAACATCCCTGACTTCCTGTTGCTGGAGGTGGTGGGCGGCAGGAGGTGGACTGCAGGAGCTGTGAAGCGACCGCACACACATACACTGTGAGAATGTCCAGAGGGAATGTGGAGTAGACAGCCAGGCGAAGACCACTGTCACGTAGCCAACTTTCACCATCTAGGAGAGACCTTCCCGTCCACACGACCAAGGCAGTATTTGCCAGTAAATCACTGACACAGCAGAAGCTATGTATGTGTACGTGTGTATTGCTATGCATTTCATTTATGTCAAACACACCATGCCAGACATCACGATGTGAATATAAAAATTAAACCTTTCCAATTTAAGGTTATTATAGTTCACTAAAAGTAAAACCGTAACAAAACTTTCATTACTTTAAAAAAGAAAAAAAATGTGTTATTAAATATGTATTAAAAGAGAAAGTTGCCAAAGGAAATTATTAAAGTTTATCGTGATGCTTAAATGGCACTAAAAAAAGTAAAACTGACATTTTAACAAAACTAAAACTGAATGAGTTTATGTAAAAAAAAAGTGGGTAATATTTTGTTTGTGTGTGTTGTGCTTAAAACATAAAAATCATACCAAATATTATAATTTTTATTGTTTTTTTATATTGCAAATATATGTGTGTTTGTGTGTGTGTGTGTATATATACACCAAATCTAAAATACAAGTTTTTATTTTATATATTAAACACATATAAATGTAGACACGTATGTGCGTGTGTGTGAGTGTGCGTGTCAGTGTGTGTACTGTAAGTGTTTATTTATATACACATGATAACACACACACATATATATATATATATATATATATACATAACAGAACACACACATAAATTATGAAAACAACATAATTTGTCTACATATATATATATATATGTATGTATGTACTGTTTGTGTGTGATTTGCAATATTAAACAAATAAATAAACATTTTGCAAAAAGCAAAAAACAAAAAAATCATGTTACGAAATAAACTAATTTCTGGCAAATAAATTCATAAAAAAATATATATTTTCAGTTGAAAAGAAAATATTACTAATAATAAGTAAATTGGTGTAGTAAAACATTCTTATACTTTGCTTCAATTTATTTAAGACTATTGTAATGATATTTTTAATCCTTCAAATTCCTTTAATTTCTTTTAGTTTGTGATGTGCATCTGAGTGAAACAGATTATTAAAGAAAGAAAAATGTGTTAGGCAGGATTCCTTTGGTTTCGTTGTTGAATTATTATTATTATTATTTAGGGGGATAAACTGTCCACATATCCATAACATTCATTTAGAAAACAGATTTAAATCAAAAGACGTACACACGTCTCATTCAGCTTGCTGCCATTTTAATTCGAAAACGAGGCTGTGAGGGATAGCAGGCTAGTAAGCAGACCAGCAGCGTTCGCTATGGCTTATTGTTGTGTACGCGAGTGTCGATCATTTAGCCGTAATAAAGCGATGACACATCATTTCATACATTCTGAACTTTTTTGTCCTTCATCCGCCCAGACGGTATACTGACAGGAAACAATGGCAACAGCCTTTACAGTGTAAAGTAATGGAAGAAAAGCTTTAGCAAGAACATGAATGTCTTTTCATAACATCAAAGACATACCAAAGTGAGAAAGAAAAAAGCTGGGCATTGATCGCTGAACTTTCTTCACTCAGACACTTACTGCAATGGAGGCCCTTGTGCGATCACTTGCATTTTTTTCTTAATAAGGGTGAAAAATTTAAACGCCCTTATTTTTCCTCATCAGTCAATCAATCCATTTTATTTATATAGCATTTTTAACAGTACAGACTGTAGCAAAGCACTGAACATTATCAAATAGGAGAACAGAGTGATGGTAATGTATCATGACAAGATTAGACTATTTATTTATCAAATGCAGAGACGGTCTCTGTAGTCAAGACAACGATAATCACTAGAAATTAGGTGCTCCCATCTAAGCAAGCCAGAGGAGACAGAGGCAAGGAACCAAAACCCCTTCCATGACTGAAAGGAGAAAAAAAAACCTTGGGAGAACCAGGCTTAGTTGGGGTCAGTTCTCCTCCGACCGGACGCCCAGCACCTAATTTCCAGTTCAATTTTAAGCACAGATGTCAGATTGTGCAAAGGACTTATAGTGTGTGTGTACCCTAATAAAGGTAAGAGTATAGCCTATCATTCGGAACTGCAGAAAGTTTTATTTGTGTACACTCACAATATCAACAAAACCTTTTTTTTTTTTTTAAATAGGCTAAAGAAAACAAACAGGGTAGCTTTCTGCAGTCTCGATCTTGAACAGGAACTAATAAAATAATGCTATGTTGGTGAAGTTTTTATTTTTACATTAAAGTCTGTGGCATCCAACCTGTCATTCTGAACAGCAATAAAAGTAGGCTTAAGCCCTATTCGGAAGGGAATAGTTTTGTTTCACAGAGATACTTGGCGATTTTAATCCCGTCCGAAACTGCCATGTCTGTGTTTTTCTCTCACAACCTCTGTGATAATTCCAGAGCAAATTACCTACTGTTTTTCAGCAATCTCAGTGGTCCTCTGAGAAAACTAATCCCGTCCGAATGCGATGTCGGCGATAATTTGTTTTACAACGCGTTTCCATGTGTGTTTTGGCCAACGCGATACGCCGTAGATGCTCTTACCGCCCGCGCGTTTGATATAGAAAATAAGAAATAAACACAAATAAAGAGCCAGATCACGTAAACTGTTAAAACTATTGTAATATCAGTATCAGGTAAGATTACTCACGTTAATTTCTGCACTCGGTTACCTATGTTTTAATTATCAAAATTAAACATTGGTTAACTACAAATAAAAAACATAATAGTTCAAATAAAGTAACCACACATTAACACGTTTTTTTCTGTACTAGACTTTTAGCTTCGCCATCCGAATGACTATAGCAATGCATGCATACAGAGCGCGTGATCTCTGTGACCCCCAGATGTACAAAACAGACACGCCCACCTCTGTAATAAACACAGAGATGTTAGTCCCGTCCGAGATGGTACATGAAAATCACAGACGTCAGGTGATAACGATCGAAACTCAAACGTAGTTTAGAAAACTAGTCCGAATAGGGCTTTAGATGTGTTTGAAACTCTAATTGATCGATTTAATGAGACATTCGTTTGTATTAAATTGTTCTGATTTTATTTATTTTATTTTATTTTCAATATGCATTAAAATGTTTATTATTTATAGGATTAGGATTAGGTTAGGATTCCCCATCATTCCTATATAACAGCATGGCAGTTTGCGCTGACTCGCTGAAAAAAAAGGCACACAAGTGTGTTATTTTTAAACATCAAGACAAATAAAATAAAGAAAAAAAGCCTAAATTAATGAGCAGTGAGTGAATATTTGAGAACGTGGAGCTTAAGAGGAGGAAGACACAATAGGTTTGCAGTCCAATAGTTTGTGTTGCGATTTCCTGTTTATTCTCACAGTCTCGTTTTCGAATCAAAATGGCAGCTTGCTGAATAAGGCCTATTCCATGCCAGTTTTCAAATTCTTTTTTGTTTTGGCATTCCGCTGCACTGCTTTTCCATTGTTTTTCTGTGTAAACATGTGTTTGACATATTTGACCGTTGAGTTCAGTGTTCTTAAAATGTTAATTCAACTGTAAGCTCGAAAAAAGTGTATTTATACCTTGCTTTTTCATAGCCCTACTGTACATCCCTCTTTCTTTAAACCTGTGTGACAGTAATTTTACCCACAGATCAACTAGAGACGCACATTTCCCTTTTTAAACCCATCACCCTCTGCATAATAGCTCTCTCATCTTCCAAAGACAAATGCCAGCACCATTATATTTCACAAAACCATGACAAGTCCTCATATTAAACAATAAAACGCCTCTTGTGGCCTTTTGTGGCCTGTTTCTGAGCTGCCTACCGTAGTAATGGCGCTAAATCCACTTCACATAAAACTCCATTTCCCTCTCAGTGCAATTCTGTGAACTCTCATGCCTCGCCTTGCATTTATGCATTTATTCAGTCGAGGACATTGATGTACTGCTCAATGGGGGGAGAAATTGGCTGGATGCAGCCGTCTAAGACTGGATGAATTGCATAGGTGTGGAGACAAGAAACCACAGAACTAATTTGTGGTTTTCACATGGACGTTTGAGAATGTTTAAATGCGGTTACTTCACATTCTTTTAAGGTAAATCAAAAGCCAACTTTGCATTTCATACACAATGCATTTGTGTGCATTTATTTTAAAGCACATGGACATAGTTTAAGAGTGATGGTCTTTAACTTTAACATCCTCTTGAGCTAGATGGGGTTAAACGATTGTGTTCAACTGTTATTGACCATGACCCTTCTCAAAGAAGAGAGGCAAGCCAACATCCCATCTCATTAAGAGGTCGCCCTCCCTGCCCCGTCCAATGTTTGGCATTTTTTCGATAATTTTCACAAAAGTGATAGAAATTAGCCTATTTCTACTTCAGTTCATTGGCAAAAATAAACTTTTTTTTATATTCTCCATTTTACACGCATTAAGTTAATGAAGCCCATTGTGAAGTTCATTGTAATCACAGCTGTTTAATGACTGGCTTCCTCCTATACTGCATTTTTCACTAACAGCCGTGTAATAAATTTTGCTGTCACCTAGAGCATGGCCGTGATTTCAACTCATTAGACTATAAAAATAATGTTTAGATGAGCAATAAAAATACTTAATGTTTGCATACAAACAAAGACAGGAATAACACCGGCTTACAAGTGTGACTGTTACACTAAAAAAATTTTTGGGCATAAGTTTTGACTTTTGACACAAAAGTATTATGTATTTATCTTTTAAATGAAATCTCTTGTGATGCAGAAAAAGAAAATAGCATTTTTGCAACTGCAAAATCTCTGAATGTACAACATA
>JAUYWG010000061.1:6013079-6063647 GCA_034779775.1 Enteromius afrohamiltoni | reverse complement strand
ATCTCTGAATGTAAAACATATATATATATATATATATATATATATATATATATAAGACACAAGGAAAAATACAAATAAATAAAACTGAAGATAAAAAAGAAAATTATTTAGAATATATAAATAAATAAAAATATTTATAAAACGGTTAGCTCCTTTCCTGGATTCTGATTGGTCAGCAGCTGTGTTTTATTCATGATACAGCACAGCTATGAACGCTTCACAAGACGGTTCTGTGTATCACTAATACAGCATAAAACTGTTCGTGTATTATGTATTTCCGCAAAAATGAAATGTCTGTTATTTATTTAATGAAGTATGAGTGAACTCTGCTGGCGTTATGTTGCATCTTTCATCTTTAATTTTGAGACCACGCCCTTCCGCATAAAAAACAAAAAATGCTGATGCTGTTGAGTGCGCGTCTGTTTGAAAACCCGCAGTTTCAGATGTGAGGAGGAAATATGAGTTATCCTGTTTCAGGTATGGTTTTGTTTGTCCATGTGTCCACCGGTTTACACTGTAATAACGCTTGCAATCTCGCGCTGTGCCACGAGTCTGTTTTAAAACTGAAAAAAGAGAAAATCGATGTTTTGTCATGCTAAGAGGTAAGCAGATGTATGTATGAATGTGAGAAAATATCATATATAGCGTTAAAAAATAAATGGTGCAGCTGATGATAAGCTGTTTTCTGTATTTATTTTAACTCCTTTAGATGAGTGGCCTTTCAGAACATCAGAATATTTTTATGATGTGGTAACCGTTTTATAAAAGCAATAAGGTACGGGTTGCTGCTGTATCTTAAATAAATCACGGCCGGAGGACATTGTTAGGCACGACGTGAAGTTATATGAAGTACAGTAGCCTAGCATATGTGATACCTCAGCTCCTAAAGTGATAAAACAGATAAACTGAAGTGTTATTTTTTAGCTGTAGATTTGTGAACTTTTCGTGCTCGTGATTTTACTAAAAAAGCCTTTACACTTCTCAACCCAATGTAAAAAATGCTGAAGCACATTACCTAAAAATATGCTTCTAAATTATCTGCTTTTATCCAAGTCAAATATCATATTTAATATGACTAAATCAGCCTGACTATATTGGGTTTCACAAAGTCATTTTGAAACTAATTTTTAAGGGTAAAAGCTGCATGTTTTCACTTTTTACAGTGTATTTTTAAATAAATGATGGGTTGACCACAAATATTTAGCTGTGAAAACTGTCTATAAATCACTTTAAGTATAGTTATAGTTCATGCTACCAAGAAACCAGAGAGCAGGCTCTGCCTTACATTCAGGGCAAAGGTTGAATGCATCTAAAATGGTTATGTTACATTAGTGTTGGGTTTTCTTCACTGTTGCCTGCCATGTCTTTACATTTGCGCTCATTGTTACAAGTTGTTAACACTCAAGTGCACAGCTTTCTTTGCGGTCCCGGCCCCCCAGTACAAACAGGGTTCCTGTGTGTGCGCAAGTGTGTCATGATTTAGTGTATGTGCCCTATATGAGTGTGTGTACAACAGGCCTAAAACAATGGCCCTCTCAGATTACATCTCTCTGTCTGTGGAGGCTGTAAGGGGGGGCAGGAGAACTCCCACTGGCTACCCCTCCCGCCTCTCCTGTCCAGGCCAGCACTCTGATTGGCTCAGGCCTCGTATATATTTACAGCATGGGTCCATCAAAACTCACTACAACTTTCAAACTCAGCACAAGAACTATATAACGTCTGGAGGGCAGGAGTTACAAAACACTAACATCTGTGGGATTTTATACTTCTCTGAAACATCCGAAAACAAAGGGTGCAGCTCTTTTTCTTTCTTTTTACGATTTGTTTCATTTGGGTTACTGGTCAGTCTGTATTTAAAGTAGCTTAAAGTAGCTTGGTGTTGCTTCTATCCAAAGACAACAGCGTGCTTTAACCGTGGTGGTCTTGCTGGAATGAATATATCTGAGTCTAGTTGCTGTCAAGAGGCCAGTTCTCAGCCCAGCCAGGTTGTGGAGCGTGGGACATGGGGTGCCTCTTCCAGCACTCCGGGCCCTGACCGGGGACATGGTTTTGACCGCAGCCGGACCACAGAGTTGGCGCCGGTGCCCGGCTCTGGAACGCGGACAGTGTCCCGAAGCGGAGCAGAGACCAGGACGGGAAGCCCGGACTCAACCCGCCCTGGAGCTCTGACCCTGGGCTCTGCCGATGGGAAATCAGGGGGGGAATCGAGGATCAGGAGGCCCATGAATGCCTTCATGGTGTGGGCTAAAGATGAGCGCAAACGTCTGGCTATCCAGAACCCAGACCTGCATAACGCCGTGCTCAGTAAGATGCTGGGTAAGACGCTCACTATACATCACATCTTGGGGGTTAAGCTGGAGTCAGTCTAGTTCATTGGGAGGGTGCGATGTCACGGATGGGGCATATTTGAAAACTATGGCAATATTAATTTAAAAAATGTAATAGATGTGTCAGAACAGCCTCATTTATCCATGTAGTAAATAATAAAGTATTTAAATAAATAAAGAAAAATAAATAATAATAATAATAATTACATTTTTAAAAAGGTTGTGAATGTTTGATTATTAGAGGAATAATATTAGAATCAAATTGCACTACAAAAAAATTAAAAGCAAATGTGACCAAGCTGTCACTTACATTTTTAGTGAATGGCCATGAAATGAAGTTAATTCCAAAACTAATAGTTTAAACAATTTTTGAGTTCATTGAAAATTATATTTATGTTAAAAATCCTGTCTTTATTCCTACCCTGCTACTTCTACAATCAAGCTGATTCGTTGTCATTTAAAACGATAACTAATTTTATATTTTATTTAAAAAATAAAAAAAAAATTATATATATATATATATATATATATATTAAAAAAACTGAACTTTGTGTGTTGCTATCCTTTAGAAAACAACCGTTGGGCACACACAACATGGAAGTCATTTGAAAAGTTTGTAAATGTAGCACAGTATTTGTATTTGACTGTTTCTCGGGAAGACATTTTGATGTCCTTATTTTTTGAAATATAACAGGGCTGTGGCAGACACAAGCTGCTGATTGTCTGCAGCCATTGACCCATTAATAATTCAAATACTACAGCCCAACCCTGTGTGCCCCGCACCAGTTACACGTAATGATTTGCTCATGTCACATACACGTTTGTCAGTGCTTGTGTTACATCTGTTTTCACCAAAAACAATCGCTGCTGCTGTTGCAAACGTAACAATTGTGACAGCTCATTTAAAAATCATTTGTGCATGATTATATTTGTATATTTATTCCAGAGAGCTAAATTAAAAACTTTTTTTTAAATAATCTGAAGAATCTGGCTCAATATCCTGGCAATGTTTTAAGATTAAATTAGAACAATGTTGTAGTGACTAAACTAAGTATTATCATATTCATAAGCGAAAAGTAGCCCAACGAATCTTGCAACAATAACACTGATTGGATGATGTTTTTAGGTCAATCCTGGAAGGCTCTAAGCACACTAGACAAGCGTCCGTTTGTGGAGGAAGCCGAACGACTGCGTTTGCAGCACCTCCAGGATCACCCGAACTACAAATACCGTCCTCGCCGCAAGAAACAGCCCAAGAAGATGAAACGAGTGGAACCGGGTTTGCTCCTCCAAGGCCTCGCTGGTGGACCAGGAGATGCCTACTCGCCACATCGCCATGCCCATCATCTGCTGCCTCCTCTGGGACACTTCCGAGACCTCCACCCCTCCGGAGCTCCAGAGCTGGAGAGTTTCGGCCTGCCGACGCCAGAGATGTCACCTCTGGATGTGCTGGAGGAGGGAGGAGGAGATTCAGTGTTTTTCCCCCCTCACATGCAGGAAGATGTGGGTCTGAGTTCGTGGATAAACTACCACCAGCATGCAAACCATCAGACTGGCCACCACCCTCACCACAACTCCCATAACCTCCAGCATTCCCACCCACACCTCAACCAGAAGTCTCCACTGGCCTGCCTCCCGCTGCAGGAGAAATGCCTGCTTGTGGAGTCCACGAACCCTAACGGTCTCTACCCCAACATGAGCCTCCCAGAATCCTCCAAGGCTCCTCACACACCTGCAGGCTATTACGGTCAGATATACGGGAGCAGTCAATCCCAGCCCGTCTTCACCTCTCATCTGGGCCAGCTGTCTCCGCCGCCCGAGACCTCGGCGGTCGCTCAGGTCGCTCCGCCCTCTCTGGACACTGTGGACCAGCTGGGACCCTCAGCTGAGTTCTGGGGCGAAGTGGACAGGATTGAATTTGACCAATACCTGAGCACGAGCAGGACTCGATTAAGCAGGAACGCCCCTTGCGAGGAGAGCAGTGCTTTGATATCAGCCCTGTCTGACGCCAGCAGCGCCGTCTACTACAGTGCATGCATTACGGGATAAAACCACTTCTCCACGCAGTCCTGAAGTCTGGTGCACATATGGCTTTTTTGAGGCTTAGATCTTTTTGATTTATTCGAGTTACCTTCTTCAGGGAATCATCTTGCCCGGTTTCACGAATCACTGGAGGTTACTTAATTCTATACAGGATGGTTTTCACCATATAGGCTTCACTAAATTGCATTTCACAGTATGACTAGTCATTTCTGGTCTTGATAACCTGTACTTTCTGAGACTGTGGCCGATTTAACCAATAATTTTGCTGACTCCATCCAGCTACTGTATGCTTACGGTCTCAAATGAGGGTACTGGGACGTGGAAGTCAAGAATGTGAATATTTTTGCAATACATATATATATTGTCTTTTTGTTTGCTTTTTATATTGTTTATTTCTATTTTTATAGACATTTTATATAAGGTTGTATGAAGATATGTTTGCACTGGGTATGTGAAAACCACTCAAGACTTTATACTGCACTTAATAAGTTACAAATATATATTTTCTTTTTCATTTCATCTGACGTATTTTGATCCATTGGCGACTAATTTATCTCGCATTCTTCCCTTCTGTGTGGTTGAATATGTTTGAATTGGGCATTTCATGTGGACATGAAATTTTGTAATCCTCTTAGCACTTGAGGAACATGTTGAGTTGGTAATAACTCTCCCCCTTTTGGTAATAATTATCTTCAAATAAAAAGAGTTTGCAATAAAAAATGTCTCAGAGCTATTAAATCAAAGCAATTAAATTGAAAACACACAATTGTACATAGTATTTCACTAACACACTTTCCCACACCACAGAGTGCATGTGCTTTTCAATGTGTTTTTTTCTTCTTAAAACGGTTTTAATAAAAAAAAATGTATTACACATCAAAATGTATCGATGCATATTTTGCAAAATAAAGTTGTCACTAAATATTGGGTAGTTGTCAAAATCTTTACAGTTACATTAGGTGCATATTTGCCTGATTTATGTAAAATGGTGATGTGGCTGCAATTGTTGTTGCCTTTTTGAGAGAATGGAGAGCGAGAGCAGGGCCGCAATGTTTAAGTTGTAATCCAGTCTTGTCTCTCTGATTCCCTCCTCCAAGATTTTTGATCAGCCACAAAATGAGTTTGGCTCTTTAAGCTATTTTTTCCCCTAAAACCACGGACAAAAAGAAAACATTTTCGACCGAGGAGAACAAAACTGAAACTGTCTTCTCTTATGTCTTCATACAAAAAAGGCAGCTCTGAGATTAAAGAAATGTTCCCTCATGTTGATTCACTCAATACTGGAGAACAAAAAGATTGATATAAGAGTGGGTTTCAAGAGGGAAAATAGTCTTTCCAAAGCATTTACATTTCAGGCAGGATGCCTAGTGTGTGTTATTCTTTACATCCAATCGTACACATTTCATGTGTTCTTTTCCTTCGTATCATGCTGACTATATTCGGATGTCTTTTGCCAAGACGTTAAGTAGGCTCAGTTAGGTTCAGGTCAGCTGCTGTGCGGTAAAGTTTCATCCCGCCAATTAATTAGCCATAGAATTAGCAGGAATGTCAAAACAGAGGAAGATCCTGGGGAAACTGGGGATGTTGGGATAGCAGAGATCTGTGTGTGTGTGTGTGTGTGTGTGTGCTGCGGGGGGGAAGGATGTTAAAGGGAAAAGGAGCTTTTTTTCACCCCTGACCAGCTCTCTAAATGGAAAGAACAACACTGACCGATCATGCAGGTCCAGTAATTCTGAAGTCCGATGTGCAGGTCAGCAAAACGACGCTTATTTTGAGCTGCATGTTATTTTGTGTGACAGACAGAAAGAAGGCTCAAAAGCTGCATTTGTGGTTGTTCCTGGTATTTCGCCATTTCTTTCACAGTTTACAGTTTATTGCCCATCCTTGGCTTCATGAACTCATGAGCAGTGTTTTCATGACATGCACCCCTGCTGATTTTTTATTATTATTATTTTTTTTTTCCTAAAAAAAAAAAAAACAGTAAAGCTCTTCACTTTTCAGATGAATAATCAAAACTCTGCTGGCTTCACATTTAAAACAATGTTTCCACTTAAGTCTTTGAATCTCATTATCAGTGCTTGACCAGTGCTTGTTCAAAAGATTTTGGGCCTAAAAATAAAGAGGTTCAAAGCATTTAAAGTGGCTTTGAACATTTTTTTGCTACAACTTTTGATTACACTGTTTCTATACCTGCATATTTCTGGTAGACTCCAGACTGCTTTATTGTTTGAAATTAAACATTAAAATAAAGTTATGTATGATATACATATGTCACGGGTGTGTGTGTGCGCATGTGTTGTGATCACGTATCTTTATTTATTTCATGTTGTGACAGTTATTAAGTAACTGATATAATTTTCACAAACCTAAAATGTAGCTGCTATACAGCACAATAATAGTTTATTTCAAATCAGGCTGAAAATGACTCATGTCAGCAGTAACGACTCTGAATGATTCACTGAGTCAGTTCAAACCACTAAATTACAAAGGAGCTTGAGGCTGTTTTGTGAAGTTTTTTTGGCTGACTCATAAAAAGAAATATTTCATAAAAGGCCTGTTCACATCATAACTATAATGATAACTATATTAGTCTCCAAACCAGCACACAATAACGTTATTATAACCATGTTCTGTTGTTTGCCACTGTAAATGCTCAAGCTTTTTAAAGCAGGATGGATTCTAATTGGTCTGTTTTTTTTGTTTTGTTTTTTTTAAGATCATCAGTGATTCCAAAGATATTATTCCTCTATTTGTAATTGTTAAAGTTGATTTTTAAAACTATATCATTGTCATTATAGTTTTGGTCTATAGCAAATTTTGCCCATCATGACAACTGTAAGGGAGGAGTATTCTTTTTTATAACTCATCCATTGAAATTATATAAAGCCCTAAAGTGTTGCATAATTAAGGGCACTTGAGTGACAGGTGGATTGCTGCTGCTGTCACCAGTGTGCTACTTGGATGTGGCTTTAGCAATCAGTTCCACCCATGTCCTGCCTCTTTGCCCAATTTGGTTATCCAGGAGTGATGCGTTGCCAAGATGGCAACGGCCAGCTCTTCCCACTTTTGATTGAGCTTCAAAAATGGACTTTAAAAACTTCACAGTCTATGGTGTGAACAGGCCCTAATGTGTCATTTTTTTCATAAACAGACATCACAGCTTATGCTTTGTTTGCATATCTTGAGACCAGAATATTATAAACTATGTTTCTGTCACAATATCACTATCACCTGTCCCTGGATCAGCACGCACAGAGAGCACACACTCAATTATCAGATCCCACTCACCTGATTATTAGCACCTGTCCGTCATCAGCAACTCATCAGCAACTATATCAACTCAAACAAACAGAGTCTCAGTGGCTGAGTTCAAGACACTGTCATGTTATACTGCATTCAGAGGAGGACACCTGACTGTTAGAAACACAGCAAAACAATTCTGGGAAATATCTTGGCAACCATTGTGAACAGTTATGCCAGTATAATTTGCATGACGATCACTCACATATTCTTCATATTATGCAAAATCGTAGTTTATAGCATGTTTTTATACGTGATCTATGCATTTGCACGCATGGGAGTGTGAGTGATTTTAAGTGTCAGTAAGAAGATGAAAGAGCTTGACCTGTGTAAGTGTTTTATTATTGCAGCTGAAGATCGCACGTGTGTGTGTGTGTGTTTTTCTTTGCACACTTGCTTCAGCTTTTCCATCAGGCCAAAATACGGACTCTCCCCAAAACCCCGTCCAACAAACTTACTGCATGATGTCATCTGTATATTTTCTGTTTCTTTCCTCCCTACTTCTTAACAGGAAGTATGGCCCCCTGCTATACCCTTACTCTTCCCCTCTTGGACAGGAAGTAGCTCTACCTCCCCTTCCTGTGTAAGCAGCAGGACATAGTGCATATGTTTGCGCGAATAAACATGCGTGTACCCGTAAATGCGTAAAGGAACCACGTATTTATTACAGGACAGACTGGCCCTGCTTACACCTGGTAGATACGTGATGTAATACATCTCACAAATCTGCCTTGTTTCTTATGTCTCAGCAAGGCTGCATTTATTTGTTTTCTACTTGAATATTAAAATGTAGGGTAATATAATCCTGTTATGGCAAAGTTGAATTTTGCATTATTACAATGACACGTGAGCCTTCAGAAATCCCTTTTTCTTATATATAAACGCTTATATCCTTAATTCCAAAAAGTATAGTAGTATAGAAAATAATACTAAAATAGCCCAGATTTAGCACTAAACTTTTGTGGGTGTAACACTCTATACCAAGTGAAATGGGGCCACTGGTAGGCCAGACAAGAGTTCAGACTGCAGGGAAGAGCCGATGTTATAGTCAGCCTCATACATCAGCTTTTTATACAACAAAATCTGAAACATCTTGAGATCATTAGGAAGAGCTATATTTGACATTTTTAGCAATGAAACGTCACATTGACTTACTGCAACTTGATCCCTGTGAGTAGGTGGCTTTTTAAATGGAATATTATTCCAGAGACAGCACTGGAAAACACAAAGCTGCTGGTCGCTGGTTCCTGACTTCCTGTGTCCAGTCTTTACCGTTAAACTGGAACGTAAGTCTTCTTTGACTTTCCCTTTCCTGAACTGCCGGCATAATTTACGAGCATGGCTGTGCACAGGCCTTGTGGTTTGGTGGCCTTGGGTTTGTGTGACCCATGGGTTGTGGGTTCAAACCCCGGACAGAACGGTAACTATGACCCAACCAAATGGACAAATGCCATACCATACTGAGCTTCAAACACACGTTGAGATAGTTACAGCGTGAACAACCTGCTAAGACTTCTGCTGTTCAAATATGGGCCTAATATTGATGCTTTAGCACATTTCAATCACATTTTCAGTCCCACTTTCATTTGATATACAGTATTTGTGCACTGAACAGGATTGTGCATTTCTTTGTACATTAGTAGTTTTAAAATGTATTGCAATTAAATGATGGTTGTATGCTGAAACTTCACTGTAAATAAGGTTCAGAAAATAACTGTAATGCAGCAATGCCATGCTGTAGAATTACAATAATTATCTGTGCCTGCATTACAGTAATCTTGAGTATATGTACACTGTGTTTACGTTCTCAGGATGTTTCCATCGTTTTTTTGCTTTTTTTGTGATTTGTTGATTTATTGTGTTTTTATTATCACTTTTACTAGCGTGTCTTTATATAAAAGTTAGCAATTTTATGTGACCTTGAAATGACCTTGTTTAATATATACACACACTGTAAAAAGACATTTTCAAAATTGATAAATAAATAAATAAAAATCATTGCAGCACTATAAATTTCCACTTTAAAATCAAATTTCAGTGCAGTACGTTTGCCATTTCATTTGTAATTAATTGTAAACATTTTTAGCAATTTCCAAGTGAAATGTTTTCTACACCATGTTTTCATTGCACATGCTTTTTATTTAAAAAACAATATTATTTCCATACTACAATAAACATAAGTGCCACATATAGGCCCTAGTGTAGATACGGTATGTGAGATGAATAAAACAACTAAAACAATTTTGCACAATATGGTTGTGTTTAAGCAGTCATTTGAGTAATGAGCTTGCATTTCAGTGTTAAGTTCTGAAAACAATATTTTATATACATACATACATCTTCTGCTTATCCGGGGCCGGGTTGTGGGGGCAGCAGTCTAAGGAGGGACACCCAGACTTCCCTCTCCACAGACACTTCCTCCAGCTCTTCAGGGGGAATACAGAGGCGTTCCCAGGCCAGCCGAGAGACATAGTCCCTCCAGCGTGTCCTAGGTCTTCCCCGGGGCCTCCTCCTGGTGGGACATGCTCGGAACACTCTCCCAGGGAGGCGTCTGGGAGGCATCCGGAACAGATGCCCTAGCCACCTCACCTGGCCTCTCGATGTGGAGGAGCAGCGGGTCTACTCCAAGCTCCTCCTGAGTGACCGAACTCCTCACCTTATCTCTAAGGGAGAGCCCAGCCACCCTACGTAGGAAACTCATTTCGGCCGCCTGTATCCAGGATCTCGTTCTTTCAGTCATGACCCAAAGCTCATGGCCATAGTTGAGAGTAGGAATGTAGATCGACTGGTAAATCAAGAGCTTCGCCTTGCAGCTCAGCTCCTTCTTCACCACGACAGACCGGTACATCGACCACATTACAGCAGAAGTTGCCCCGATCCGTCTGTCAATCTCTCGCTCCATCCTTCCCTCACTCATGAACAAGACCCCAAGATACTTAAACTCCTCCACCTGAGGCAGGAACTCCCCACCATCCTGAAGTGGGCAAGCTACCCTTTTCCTGCTGAGAACCATGGCCTCAGATTTCAGGACAACATCATCTGCAAAAAATGAGATCATGTGGTCCCCAAACCGGACCCCCTCCAGCTCATGACTGCACCTAGAAATCCTGTCCATAAAAGTAATGAACAGGACCGGTGACAAAGGGCAGCCCTGACGGAGTCTGACATGCACCAGGAACAAGTCTGACTTACTGCCGGCAATGCGAACCAAGCTCCTGCTCTGGTCATACAGGGACCTGACAGCCCTTAGCAAAGGGCCCTGGACCCCATACTCTCAGAGCACCCCCCACAGGACACCACGAGGGACGCGGTCCAATGCCTTCTCCAGGTCCACAAAGCACATGTGAACTGCTTGAGCAAACTCCCACAAACCCTCCAGTACCCTATAGAGGGTATAGAGTTGGTCCAGTGTTCCATGACCAGGACAAAAGCCGCATTGTTCCTCCTGAATCCGAGGTTTGACTATCGGTCGAATTCTTCTCTCCAGTACCCCTTGCATAGACTTTCCCGGGGAGGCTGAGGAGTGTGATCCCCCTATAGTTGGAACACACCCTCCGATCCCCCTTCTTGAAAAGAGGGACCACCCCGGTCTGTCAGTCCAGAGGTACTGTCCCCGACCTCCACGCGACACCGTAGAGGCGTGTCAACCAAGACAACCCCATGGCATCCAGAGACTTGAGGTATTCAGGGTGGATCTCATCCACTCCCGGTGTCTTGCCACAGAGGAGCTTCTTAACTACCTTGGCAACTTCAGCCCTGGTAACGGTCGAGTCCACTCCTGGGCCCCCACCCTCTGCTTCCTCAGTGGAAGAGGCCTCGGTGGGATTGAGGAGATCCTCAAAATATTCTTATATTCTATAAGCCTGGCCGGGCCCGTGGGGTAAGACCCGGCCACCAGGCGCTCGCATACGATCCCCAACCACAGGCCTGGCTCCAGGGTGGGCCCCGGGTGCGCCGTACCAGGCGACGTCACAGATTTAATTGTGTTTCCTTTCATAAGGGTTTTTTTTTTGGACCACTCTTTGTCTGGCCTGTCACCTAGGACCTTTTTGCCATGGGAGACCCTACCAGGGACATCTAGCCCCCGAAAACATAGCTTCTAGGATCATTCAAGCACTCAAACCCCTCCACCACGGTAAGGTGGTGATCCAAGGAGGAGAAAAAATTATAATATTTTATTGTATGAAATTACAGTTAAACACGGCAGTTGTTGACAGTGTGTTCTAATTGTTAAAGTAGCAGTGCATTGTGTTATTCCAGGACAAGCTGCACTACTCTGAGTTGTGAGGGGTCATTTTCTCCATGGCTTTCTGCAGTTTCCATGACAGTGCCATAATTGACAGTGCAGCGTCTGTGAGACGGGCTGCTGACCCGGAGTGACGCCTTGCTAAAGATCGGGGAGTGAGCCAGCAGACTAAAACAGCCCTCATAAACGCTCCGTTCTTTTTTGGGGGTTGTTTTGAGTGTTTTTGATGTTTTTCTGTTTTGAGGTTATTTTTTCCTTTCACACAATTCCCCTTCTCAGGTTTCCATTTCTCTTTTACCAACATATCATTGTGAGTCTCTGTCTCTGCAGAGTCAAGCAGGACTTGGCCCTGAGTTCGAGTGTGTGCGTGTGTGTGTGCTCACCCACACACTCAACACATACTACTAAAGGGCTAGTCACTGCCCTTGCCCGGAGGTTTCGAGGGCAGTGTCTCCACTTGGTCTTCGACAGGGTAATTTCAATTGTTGACTCTCTCAGACACAATCACACACACAGTAAACTCATATCCTTTTCCCAGGACCAAACAGTCTCTTAACCCGCTGGAGCCATGCGGCCGTTGTGTAACATCCACCCAGGCTCTGTATGTTATTTTATTCCTTTCTCATCCTGCCTGTTATTTGCCATCCGTGTAATTATAAAAAACAACTTTATGCCCTTGATGAGTGATGTTTTTTTCAAGTCTCTGTGATGTAAAGACACTACCACTTACTCACTGATTTATCTTCACTGTGTTAAATGGCTGTTTCCGTAGCGATGTGACAGGACTCTGCAAACTGAGGACAAAACTCTTTTTTGTTTGCATTAAGTGGTTTTCTCTGGGAGAGAAGAAGACAGAGAGACCGCAAGTGTGGGGAGTGGACGAGTGCCAAATGTGGGGGGAGGGTGGGTGGTAAACGAGCGTAGACGAAAGTAAGAAAGAAAGAAGCAATCAAACAATGAAACAAATACTAATAAAGAGAACAGAACAAATCAAACTCAAATTCAGAGGCCATCAGTCAATCAAAGATTCAAATAATAAAACAAACATAAAAAAGAAAAAAAAAAAACCTAAATAAAGAAACAAAAAAACTAGCAGTCGAAGAAACAAAAAAAATCAAGCAAATTTATTATGCAAACGTAAAACATCTTAACAAGAAAAGAAGAATAGTCAACATAAAAACAACAAATAAGACAAAAAGAGTTGAAAAAATTAAAGAATTGAAAAATTAAACGAGCAATCACTCAAGCAAAAGAAAAAGGAACAAAACATAAGAGAATTGTTATGAACTAGTCTGAACTAATGAAAATGGGGGAGGAAAAAAAGATCATTTTCAGAAATAGCTTCTTTAGCTTTTATCTTCTTGCTCTCTGAATATCTGCACACAATACACACGCTCACAGTTTGAAGCTACACAGCTCTATAAAGCTTTCCTTGTTGTTGCTTTCCAATTCTATTTTCTGATTTTATTTTCACATGAAAAGTTTGTCAGCACATTCCACTTATTTACTCTTAATTTACCCCAAAAATGTCTGGAAAATTCCGCCCAAAATTGAAAAAGACAGGAAAACAAGATGAGGAAAGATGTTGCTTATGTGTCGCTTGTGAGTCTCTGAAGCTAACCACCCACTCCAGCGCTATTCGGCACATCAAAAAGAGCTTAAGTTTCTGATGGAAAGCCAAACATTTCCTATTCCTTTTTCATGGTCTGTCTCTTTCTCTCGTCTTCTGCAGCTTTCTGTGGCCAGCAAGAGAGCCAGCACGAAGCAGCACTGCAGTGATCCTGTTCCCAAGATGTCTGAAGGTGAATTTTTCCAGAGACATCTACATATTCAGTTGATGATGATAGAATTTGTAAAATGCAACCCTGCTGTTGTAGTGCATATCAGAATGCTAATATTCAATAAGCTGCATTCCTGCTGGTGTAATAATTGCTTAAATATTGAAATACAAGACATTGCGATGAATAGACAAATACAGGTGTGATTATTCTAAAAAAAGAAACTGATTCACCAGTGATAAATTTGCACGAGTGAGGTTGTTGTAGTGTTTAAGGCCAATCTTAACTACATCTGGTGGATTGGCACATTGTCACCTTTAAAAATGTGTGTGTGTTCATTCATAAAGCAGATGACCCTGTTTCCTCTCCTTTGTTATTCCAGTTTCTTCCTGTTTCACACACTTTAATTTCATACTCAAAAACAGATTTAAAGAAAGGGAAAGAGAGTGATATTGCACAACACTTCAAACCATTATTTGTCAATAGGTTATCTGAATAGCACTTTATAGAGGTGTCTTTAAAACCATATGGCAGACGTGTGATGTTAACAAAAGCATTCACTGCTGCTGTTAGCTCTCAGCACAACATTTCCTATTTCTCAGTCTCAGTCTATTTCTATTTCCCCAGTTGGAGGATGTTTTTTCCTTTTCCTGGTCACGTATTACTCAACATCAATGATACCTCAAGGAGGTATTTCCCATTACTTTGTAAACGAATTGTTCATCAACAGGATTGATAGATCACTGCACTGCTGACCAGATATGCATCTGAATATGCCTACTTCCTGAATATAGTAGGAGAAAACTGTCCAAATTCAAAGTATTCGTAAAAATGCTAGCCAAAGGCATTCTGAAGTGCTAATCCAACAGACAATTTAACTGTTACATGAGGCTACAGGAGTTGTGGATAAGAGTGAGGCAATGCAATGCAATTTTCACATAAACTATATTTAAAGGGCTAGTACTCCAAAAAAATGTCATTAATTACTCACCCTTATGTTATTTAATTTGTTCATTTTCATAACACAAATGAATTAAGAATTATTTTGTGAATTCCGAGAAAACTGAGTCAGGGTCAAGTACTTGTAGCCAATCAGCAGAAAGGGGCGTGTCTACTAATGGTGCGGAGGAGAGAGAGTTCAGTGAACAGCCGAGTTGAACGACAGAAAGATAAAAAGCAAAAAAAAAAAAAAAAAGGAAAATGTCTGTTGAACAATAAGGAAAGAAGTAGGACCTGTGAAAATATCGTGTCAGCTTTCCAGTGCTGGAGAGAAGTCAAGGACCAGAAGGCCCGCGATCAGACGGCGAGGTTGCTTTGGTTCTTCTTGAGGTGAGTAAGATGACACGCCCCAATAAGGGGTTGTTTGTTTTGGTCAGATTTCAAATATCAACATTGGCTTCCAGAAATCGCTTACCCTGCCTTTATGAAGCCATCAGTGAGGACCATCAAAGTGTGGCCCGTGGGGGCTGACATCACACTCCAGGACAAGTTTCAACACACAGACTGGAGTATATTTGCTTCTCAGGCCACTTGTGGCTCTAACACGGACATAGACCGCAGCACTTCTTCTGTTCTGGACTACATTAACACCACCACAGACAGTGTTACAACCCAGAAGGAGATCACCACATACCCAAATCAGAAGCCATGGATGAACAAGGAGGTGCGTCTCCTGCTGAAGGCACGCAACACCGCCTTCAGGTCAGGGGATGCACAGGCCTACAACGCTTCCAGGGCTTATCTGAAGAGGGGCATCAAAAAGGCCAAGTACTGCTACAAACTAAAGCTAGAGGAGCACTTTTCCAATTCTGACCCTCAACGCTTGTGGCAGGGCATACAGGCCACCAGTGACTACAAACCAGTCAGCTCCACCCCCACAACCTCTAATGTTGTCTAGGTGAACTTTTATCATTGCACAATAGAGAGCATCCTAATTAACTGTGTCACAGTGTGGTATGGGAGCTGCTCTGTTGCTGAGCATAAGGAACACTGAAGAAACACTGTCTGTGTCGAGCACACAGTATTCTTAAGGACTCCTCTCACCCCGCCCACAGACTGTTTTCCATGCTTTAGACTCCCCCGTACTGCCCCACACTTACTGCCCCCCATACACTCCCTCCCATAACCATTGCACATTTAATTTTGCATATTATCATTGCACTACACTTTACCTACTTCAACTCATTGAACATGTACACTTGTAAATTCTGACTTATATTTTTTATTTTTATACATATGTCAAACTGTGATATAGTAGATGCATATCCATGATGCATACTCATGACTACTATAGCAACCTGTACATTATGCATATACTTGTAAATTCCTGATTATAGTTAATACATACTGTATATTATTTTCATATCACTGTATATCCACCTGTAAATATTTTCCAGTTTCTGCTTGTACATCTGCTATAAGCGCACTTGTAACGTATACCTATATCCTGCACCTGCTGCTATTGCACTACTGGTTAGACCTAAACTGCATTTTGTTGCCCTGTACTTGTACATGTGTAATGACAATAAAGTTGAATCTAAACTAATCTTATCTAAACTACGTCGTTAACAGACTTTAAAGGTTGGACATCTGATGTCACATGGATTATTTTAACAATATCCTTGCTACCTTTCTAGGCCTTGAACATTGTAGGACCCTTGCTGTCTATGCTGGGTCAGAAAGCTCTCAGATTTCATCAAAAATATTTAAATTTGTACTCTGAAGATGAATGGAGGTCTCACGGCTTTGGGATGAGTTGAAGGTGGGCAATTAGTGACTGACCCTTTGATATTTTATAGAACATACTTTTTTTAAGGGTTGCAAAGTGCTAAGTCATTAGAAGTATACTCAGAGATTTTGGATTCAGCAAAGATAATGACCAAACCTATATTTTCTAAACAAATGGATTTAAGTGGTTAACATGTTCAGTAAAAGAGGTTACAACAAAACCCAATGTGTACTTCGTTTTGCCCACATTCAATAGGATATGTGTTTGTGTGATGTACATTCCTGCAGGCACATAACATAATAAGACAGTTGCGACATCAGATTACCAAAATTCTACACAAATTCAATGTTAAATTGACGTCCAATAAAGACGTCACCTAACGTTGATATTTAGTTGTTTTTAGGTTGTGTAACCAAAATCCAAGGTTAAGTCAACGTCAAATATTGATGTAAACCTGATTTTCATTTTCAACCAAAATGCTGATGTCATGTCCAACGTCAGTCTGCAACACGTTCTCACTCCCAACTCATCAACATTTTGACACTTGGTCAAGACCATTTTGCATCGCTTTTTGGCGATCAAGGTACACTTTTGTAGTGGTAGTGTAGCTGTAGTGTTGTTAGTCACTTTTCGACGCAAAGGGTCCTCAGTTGTTTTAAATACGAAACCCATAGCATCAATATGTCGATGCAATATATATATTTTTTAAATTAAAATATATATTGGGTAAAAACAATGGCAGTATTGCATATATGTAGGGGTGTAATTTTGCAATGTAAAAAGTCAAAACTGTTTTATTTAAATTATATTATTTACACATTTATGAGCAACCCAACCCCTGCTCCTAAACCTACCATATGTCAATAAAACACAAGATATAGTTTAGTAGATATAGACACGACTTGTTTGTAATGTATTTATACTGCTTGTTTATGATTGGTTTTAAATACCTGTACAATAGCTGCATTTGCCTGCTGTGTGTGTTTATATTTTTCAGGGGTGGGTAGGTTTGAGGTTGGGGTGGGCTTTTGGTGCTCCAATATAAATAAAACAAGTGTATAATAAATGTATAAATGCACGCAAAACCATTACATTAAGCACAACAACTGAGGACCCTTCGCATCAAAAAATTACTACAAAGGGGTACCTTGATCGTCAAAAAGCGACGCAAAATGGTCTTGACCAAGTGTCAAAGTGTGACGAGTTGGGAGTAAGAAAGTGTTGCAACCTGACGTTATATGGACGTCTGGTGCCTGGTGGATTGCATAAGTACACTTTGAAGTGCTATTTGTTAATTATTAAGCAGGCATCAAGTGTTTGTGCTACAACTGAAGTAAACTTGGGCTTCATCTGTAGTTACTTTGTATATGAGCCTGATTGTTTCTGGCCTTTCCTTATGTATGGCTTAGATGTATTTATAGCGGTCCACTAAATATACGTTTGTCATTTGATAAGTGTAGATGTCATATAGGCTACTACCTGGTAGGCTGTGTTCTATATTCATTTGCCACTGTAAAATGAGATGTCAGTGTGTGTAAGAACACATGGGAAAGTTGTAATATGTGGTGTTATGGGTACAGTTGCTGTGCTGGATTGCTGGGTGTTTACTGACCTGAAGAAAAGCCTTGACAACACTGCATCTATGAATGATTCAGACGTCAGTAAAACCCTCTAGACCCATCTCTATTATTCTCACATACCTCCCAGTGGAGTTAGTTTTAGCGTGTGTGTGTGTGTGTGTGTGTGAGGTTGCTGAGGTTCCTTTGTTGGTCCTCAGAGACCGTTACGAGTTTGTATGAAAAACAGGAAACAGTGCTCATGGTGATGCAAAGAAACAGGAGCTTGGAAGACGGTGAGAGAGACAGAGAGAGAGAGAGAGACAAACAGCTGAGGAAGAAAAGTGTGTAGAACTCTTAAACTGTTTTTGCTTGCATTGCTTGTTAGTCCTCCTTGAATGTATTTATTTATTTGGTCTTTTTGTCTTAAAGGCAGTTTGGACAAACAGTGTATCTATCTATATCTATATATATATCTATCTATATATATATTAAGAGATTATTTGCAAAAACAACGTTTTTTTTTTTTTGCTTTTGCTTTCAAAAGTTATGTTTTTATTTATTTAGTTAGTTAGTTTTGTTTTAACCTAGTCTAAATAACCCAAATGCCGTTTGATTGAGATTAATTTGAAGGCAAAAAGAAAGTTGTCTGTTTTTGCAGATGAGCTTTTTGTATTAAATCTAGTTCAGAACTCATTTTGGTTTATGACTTACTGACCTTGACACAGAGTCATAATGATTTGTGTGATGAATCCACCTCTACAATATAATTTCCTATTTTATGTTTTATTTTTAGGAGTGCAAGAACTGAAAGTGTCTGGGCGTCAGAGACCGTAAATCATAGATAATTTGAGATTAGTGGGATGCTTCCGGTGAATACACACATCTGCCACACACTAGGTGACGCTATAATATGTGCCTTTGTGTTTTAGTTAATCACTGTAGACTCTTTAGGGCTAGAATCACAATTATTATGATTTTGGATCAACCCACAAAAATACATTTGGTTGCACCAAATTGCACCAATTCGCATTACTTTTTCAAAACTCAATTCTTCTATTTCAAATGATAAACAAGCTGTTAATATAAGTTTTTTCAGGACTGTTTCCAGGTCTCCTATTCCTGGCTGGCAGACCTTGATTTCAGTGGTTGTGAGCGTGCAGGGCTTGTTTGGAGACGCCGTTGGTCATGGGTAATGTGGAGAGCGAGGTCAGGAAGGTTTGGTCTCTGTGGTGTTGAATCTGCTTTTGATGGCCAACTGTGAAGTGAGGACGGCCACATCAGCCCAGTGGAACGTCCTCCAGCGGTACACCAGAACCACTTTATATCTGTATATAAGACTCTACCTTTCTCTCTTCCTCCCTCTGAAGGAAGCGCTGTGGTGTGGCGTGTTGCAAGCGGGAGCCCATAAGAGCAGCCATGCTGACCTGCTGACCACAGATCAGGCCATCCCGGCGTTCTGCGCTATCTCATTCAGACTAATTATATCTCACACTGCCATTAGAACAGCTGCCGAACTACTGACCACTTGGATAGATGCTTGTTTGTGTGCATTCTGTCCATTGATTCCAGATGCAGCTAAAATTGCTTGTTATTCAACTTAATGCTCTTAAAGGAATAATTCCCATTTGCTGAAAATGTATACACCCTCAGGTCATCGAGATGTAATTGTGTTTGCTCATCAGAACACCTTTGAAGAAATTTTGCTTCAAACCATTGTTTTTGATTAAAAATCGAATCCTCTAGCTAGAATATTGCTTTGCCAGTCAATAAGTTGTGTAGTCTGAATCATGAGAGAAATTGCTACAAACAAAAACAGTCTGAATATGTTTGTTACTTTTGATGAGAGATGCCCACAGGTGATTGACTTTTTTAATTGGAGGAAGTGTTTTTAAAGATAAGAGGCTACAGTTTAAAATTAAAACACCTTACAAACATGCGGATTGGAGCTGTATGACTTGTTGTGATGTTTTTTTCAGCTGTTTGGACTTATTCTGACCTCACATATTCACTGCAAAGCATCAGTCGGTTCAAGCAACATACAAAGTCACCTGAATACTGCATGGCCTGAGAGAGAGTACATTTTCAGAAAATTTTAATTTCTGGTTCTTTTAATTCAGTTCTGTTTTTAATAATCTGGAGTCAGTTTGATTTTTACTCATAAATTAATAGATTGATTCACTGGATCAAAAGTGACAGTAAATATGTTTGCAAAACTGAAGTAATTGATGCAGAAAATTTAAATTTTTAGTCCCATGACTATTATTCTTTAAAATATGCATAAATATTTTTTTTTCTAAATGATTTCACATTATTACAGTATTACTGTATTTTTCATTAAATAAATGCAGGTGAGCATAAGAAACTTCTTTTAAGAACGAATAATAGTTCTGACCTCACTTTTCAAAACAGCTGTCAGTCTCAAAACTTTCCAGTGTGTGTACAATTGCAATGTGTAATTAGTTTTCTTGGCAGCACGTGAAATTGTTATGCTAAATCAAATTTTTTTGTTAAAACGCTCCACCAGTTCTAAACATTTGAGGAAGATGGTAAAATGTTATTTTAGCATTATTTTTGGTCCCGCTAGTGCTACAGAAGTTTACACACATTATTCATAAATGGTTTAAATTTAGACTACATCTAATAACCATCAGTAGGTTTATACAAATAGTGTTATATTGTTGCACGAGCTATCACAAGCTTTATCTGAGGTTATCTGAGGTTTAGACGATTACTGTGAGGGAGTTATAAGTGAGGGAAGGTGTTGACTTTATGATTTTAGCAGCTTGTTGCTTCCTGCATTAAACGGAAATTTATTTGTACAGCAGGTGTTTTAGGCTTTTTATCTCTTTTACACACACACACAAACCTTTGTCTAAACAGACACACACAAGCCTTTCCTGAGGGTCTGCTGACAGGATGTTCTCCCTAGACCCAGCAACAAACTTTACGGGAAAAAACACAGGCACATACCACACACATACACAAACCAAACACACCATAAGCAAGTAGGGTAGCCGGTGTCCTACCTTATCAGATTTTGCTACCTCCTATGAAAAAATGGACACACACACAATTTGATATCAGTTAAATTATGTTTTATTAATATCTACACCTCAAACAACCCTAAATCTACCCTTACTGTTAATGCAAATATAGTAAATATGAATGCAATATTGAGGTGCACATCCGGATTCACGGGTAGGATTAATTTATAGAACACTGGCACAAGCTAAAGCTTTTCACATCATCTACTTTTTGTACAATTAATGATGCGTATTGGTTCATATTGTTCCATCCACAGGTTTACACCTGTTAGATACATTTCTTTTGATCTCACAGTGCCTCTGTATGTTCTGTTCAACAATGGAGCCCATCTATATTTGATATTATGTCTAGACAGTGTTATCACACCTCCTCATCTCAGCAGAAAGGAAGAGGTCCACAGGGACTATCCTTTTGAATACAGTACATTTGTGAGAGAGAATTAATAAGATTATAATGCAAACAGGCATTTGTTGTGTCTTTGCATAAATTATCATGTGTAACCACAGCAAAACATCACTGCATTGGGGATTCCGTAGCTTCACTGCAAAGAATGTATTCTTTTAATCAATTTCTTGGTTTTGTTTCCAAGTAAATTATGCTTAGAACTGATTAATTAAATTCTAAAGGAAACTATTGTTAAACGTATGTATTTGTGTTTACTGAAAAAAGTTTAACTTTTTCTTCTCAATTGACTGTTCAGAGGTGCGAGGTTGAGGTTTTGTTTAAGCCATGATACATTTCAGCATTCTTTGATACTTCTCTTTTATATAAAATTCAAAAGAACAGTATTTATTTGAAATAGGAAACATTTGTACCATTCTAAATGCCTTTACTCTCACTTTTGGTCAATTTAAATATAAATAAAAATAAATGTATAAAATACAGAAAAAAACTTTTTGTTACTTTAAAACGTATATAAAAAGTAAGTAAATAATATTTCGTTAATGGTGCAGTATTCCTGATAGTATGGACATTATCAGCTACATTTGTTAAAAAAAAAAAAAATTTCAACTCTTTTATGCTGTTATTTAAAAACCCTAATATTGTGAAATATTATTACAATTTATAATTATTGTTTTCTAAATGAATATATATTAAAATGTAATTTTTCCCCGTGATGCAAAGCTGACTTTTCAGTATCATTTTCCAGTCATCATTGTCACATGATCCTTCAGAAATCAGCCTCTGTGTTTTTTGTGTGTGTATTTTTTTTTTTCCTTGAGTAGAAAATGATTTTCCCAGTGCTACAGTGCATTACTAGTATCTTAGCCGGCCACCCTCATGCAGGGCCTGGGACCACATTTTATCATGTCCTATGTTTTATAGTCCAGTCTGATCTTTTCCACTGTTGACATGGTGTGGAGTTTTACTTATTTAACATCCCATTCCTCTTCTGAAGCCAAATTCCAATTAAATTTACACACAGAAAACAAAAGGTTTGATCTTGAAAGGATACTTTGAAAAGAGAGGTCAGGCAAGGCTGGATGGAAGTTTTGATTATTTGAGAAGGACTGTGATGCAGTGCACTCCCCAGCAGAGGGCATTCTGGGCCATATGGTGACTGTGAGTGTAGCATTTGGACAAGGTCCACGTCTCATATCGCCGATCCAGATTTTTTATAGTTGGACATATCAGCCAAATTTTCCATCTCAATCTTCTCTCTTTTTTTTCACCCTTTCAGTTATTCTGTTTTGGCCATTGTAAACCTGCAACTACTTTTTCGATCCTGTTCTGACCTGAAGTGATGGAGTGAAAACTCTTAGTCTTTTTGGCAATATGCCACTCTGTCTCGTTTGTCCTCTCTGTCTCTCTCTCTTTCTCAGTTGTTGTGTTCTGTTGTGTTGTACTGGACAGGCAGCTGCAGCAGAGCTGATAAGAGCTCCTGACCTTGGCAGATGGAGTGACTCCTAGAGAGAGCTAATCATAGAACTTCCTCCTCCTGAGAGAGAGAGAGAGAGAGAGAGAGAATGTGTGTGTCTGTGTGTGTGTGTGAGAGAGAGAGAGAGAGAGAGAGAGAGAAAGAGAGAGGGTGAGCAGGTGTACATTCAAATGTCGACCACAGTGTGGCAGCATCTAAGTGTGTACAGATCTGTCTTATATGTCCAGCATCACAATTAGATGAATCAAAGGAAATCAAATCTATAATATCTATTACTTTGGAAATTTAGTACATATTGTTTAAAACAACATTTTGCAAAACACAATTAGCACAAAGATTTAAAATGTAATGTTAAACACAATATGCTTGCATTAAAATGTACAATATTTTATTACATGTATGGTTTCATAATAATTCTGATTTCTCTATGGCTTATGAATGGCTTATGTTCCATCTGAACCTCTGGGAATATTTAAGTTTGGTGTATAGATATGAAATAGCCATGAAATCCCATCAGATTGCTTTACTTCAATGGTCTTATTTTCATTTACATAAAATTAAATATGTTGACTGTGTAAGGGAGGCCAGCTGGCATAAGCTGTGCCGGTAAACTGTTACATCTTAAGGTCCTTAAAGCTTCATTTAGGACATTACAGCATGATTGTGTAATGTCTGTGAATTATTCTGTCTTTCTGCTTTACATCTCTCTGTTACACACACATCCAAACCTGCTCCTTTATAAAGATACTTTCTCATCTCTCTTTTTACTGTCACCTTCTTCCCTCCCCAAGTCAGCTGAGTAAATGCTCTCTCTCCCTCTCTGTCCTCCTGGGGTTGCCTGTGAATGACGATAGTCTTCTGCTTCAGTGCTTTGATGAGATTTTGTGGTTGTTGGTGTCACTTCTGCAGTCACACACTGCTCTGTGTGCCTATGTGCGTTTGCCTCTGTTCATTCCTCTCAGTAATGCCATTCTGCTTGCCAGATATTGGATCAATGAGCAGCATAAAATTCAGCTTTAACTGCAAAGGTTGTAACATTGATGGCTTTGATCAATATTTGTGTTTGTTGTAAAAAACACAAGCTTACGGGCTGATTTCTTTGCCATGTGAATTCTAAGCCTTTCCCAGTTGAAGTTCTGAACAAAAGAAAACACTGAAGAGAGAATTACTGTTGAAATCGTTGTGGCTCGGCTCCAAGCTTCATTAGGGAACAACAGACACTTGATTTCACAGACTCTGATTTTTGCCCATATATAATCAAAAGACATTTATACCCTTGAATAATACTATTTTCAATTAGCATCTATTCTTAAACCCATACAGTAATGCACACCTAACATAATATTTTGACTATCAATATCTTCTTTAGTCTAAACTCATTCATCAAAATGTCTGTGGCAGTTGAGTGGCATCCAAGTTATTGTAGAAACAGTCTCATGTAGCCAGACTTTTTCCGGCTGAGGACATAGCAAATATGTTTTGTTTTTACATGTGGTTTAGGGGTGAGTATATCTGAAATAGTTCACATAATAATACACCAGCCTGACAAAAATAAAAAAAATGTAATAAAGAAAAATAAAGTTTGTCAAGACTAACTTGTAGGCCTGTTGCTGGCTTGAGAAAACCTTAGAAAGGTTGACACTTGCACTACAGACATATAGAGATGGATATGGATATAGACAGACAAACAGACAGATAGAGAGACGGATAGATAGAGTGTATTACGTCTGACCTCACTATGTCTCCTACTGTCTGCTACAGTGACTCCCATCTTTTAATTTATGTTAAACACTGTGGTATTAAACGTTTGATACAAGTTCAAATTTGTTACACTGTTAATTTAAGTTTAAATTGCAAATGCTTTGGCACATGTGTGCAAAGAGTAAATACAACTGTCTGCAGTTTGGACAACAAATAATTGTATATGACTTGTTGATCAAAACTGATGACTCGATTCTCACTTACACTGTCAAACCCTTCAGAACTTCTCAGTCATTTTTTATTGTGTAAGTCATCACAATTTGAATCAACTATTTAAACAATCAACTTTGGGAGCATATATAATATATGTGTGTGTGTATATATATATATATATATATATATGTAGATTGCCCACAGCACAATCACTGCTGTAGAATTTTTTCAGCATGGAGGTGGAAGACCACCTCATAGACCACTAAATCAGATCAGTCTTTGTTGGATGCCATAAATGCATACAGAGTAATGTTTTACAGAGTATGAAACCATGCAAATGATTTATTGTGTGAGTGATCATGGTATGAAGGAATTACACTGAATGGCTTGCAAACTACTGTAGTCTGACCAATTCAGAAGATCTGATTTAGAATCCAACATCTTCAGTTCTATGGTCTAAAGTCTACACAACCTACAGGAAGAGAGATCAGAAGCTAGCCACCCTTATCATCATATACATGCTTTTGTAAGGAAATAGTTTGATGAGGCATAGCTGCACTATTGCAAAACTGAGCTCTTTCATCATTTTTTAATCAATGATATACAGTAACCAAACAGCATACAGCATTTTACTGTAAAAGATAATACAGCCCTACATAAACCTTTTCAGATAAATAGACCCAAATGTGAGTCATCTGTTATAATCTTAAATGATTATATCATCGATGACAGCTGGCCACATCACAACGTAATGATCTTTAATGTCAGTCTGTTCAGCTTCAGACTTGATATAGATTTACATATATTAGCTGAATGGACTATTTTATTGATATCTTTAGAGTGTTATTTATTTATCATTTTGGAACGACAGACACAATTCTGCTTTAATTGACCTGTCATTTTTGGGTGAACATTGATGAAATGTCCATGTCAGAGTGCAATGCTCTAATAATAATGGGATGGTTTTTCATTCAGGTTTATGTCATACATTTCTGTGTAGATAGAAGGTAAGGGAAAAAAGAGAGAATGCCCATAATTCCTTAGAAGAAAGGAGAAGGAGATGAAGAAGAAGGACTAATTTTAATGGACAGGAGCCTTTTGTAGAGGGAGGATATGGTAGCACGGCAGTATGAGTGTTAAATAGTGAGACAGGAAGACAGAAGGGCAGCGAAAGCGAGGGAGGAATGAATTAATGTGTCATTAACAGAGAGGAGGGAAAAGTTTTTATCAAGTGAGGAAGATTAGCTTTAGGATGCTATGGATGCCCCCGTCAGCAGTTCTGCTGCATTCAGGCCTATATCCTAATGAAAATAGTCTCCCGACTCTCCTCGCCAAACACGCACGCGTGCAGATGTCCGCACCTCCTGGACTTTCACACTCAGCACTCTTATGTTATTGACTGGCGGATATTGCTCCTTTATTTATTTCATTTTGGTTTTCATTTACCTTATTAATTCCTTTAGTTTAATTACTCAAGCGAGCTGTTGGGGGCTCTGCCCAGAACTGATGCTGCTGGTTCATCAAAAGTGTCTTCTTCCAGTTAAACCAGCTCAGCGTGTGTGAGATTACAGGAGGGAACACACACACAGGCACTTATTGCTAAGTGTTTTAACTGGAAAGTATTAAATAGGAGCCACTGGTTGGTGCATATCATCTGCAATTAAATACTTATTTTATTCAGAAAAGAGATGCAAAGAAGAGAATGATGAGATAATGAGATTTGAGAGAGAGAATATACCGACAATAGTGATAGAGCTTAGTAGACTGTTTATCTATCTATCTATCTATCTATCTATCTATCTATCTATCTATCTATCTATCTATCTGTCTGTCTGTCTGTCTGTCTGTCTGTCTGTCTATATCTATCTATCTATCTACCGTCATAAATATCTATCTACCATCGCTGAAAGTTCAATGAGTCAAAATGTTTTTCCTCAGTCACTTTGGTTCATTTCTCACAACAGTATATAGTTCTCAAGACAAAACTTTATACTATTTGCATAGCCGTTTGAAAACTACAGTAAAGTTAGACATTATTGTATGTTGTTAGTAGTATTTTTACTGGATATGCTTTTTGCAATTCTAATTTACTGTATTCGAAGCATTGTGAAAACGATTCAATTTAGAAGGCATTTTCAGGAAAAAAAGATGTATGTAATGACTCAAGCAATAAAATGAGGACTATTAGTTTTATATGGAATGACTATTCAGCAGTCACAAGTTTAGTTAATTTTATAATAATTCAATAATGCTATAAAACAGCAGAGAGCTGTATAAAAGCAATTGATGCATGTCCAAAAGCATTTGCAATTTGTTGGAAGGAATGAGAAACTGCTACTATGATGTGCACAAATGACTAATTGTTTTGAGAAATGCATTAACTGTTGTACCAAAGCGACCAAGAAAAACTGCAATATTTGGTACAGAAGCCTTTGTTAACAATTACAGAGGTCAAATGGTTCCTGTAGTTCTTCACCAGGTTTGCACACACTGCAGGAGGGATTTTGGTCTACTCCTCCATACAGATCTTTACTAGATCTGTCAGGTTTCGGGGCTGTCGCTGATCAACATGGAGTTTCAGCTCCCTCCAAAGATTTTTGCTTGGATTTAGGTCTGGAGACTGGCTAGGCCACTCCAGAACCTTGATATGCTTCTTACAGAGCCACTCTTTTGTTTTCCTGGCTATGTGCTTTGGGTCATTGTCATGTTGGAAGACCCAGCTACAAACCATCTTTAATGTTCTGACTGAGGGAAGGAGGTTTTTGCCCAATAAGTCACATTATATGGCCCGGTATATCCTCTCCTTAATACAGTGCAGTTGTCCTGTCCGCTGTGCAGAAAAACACCCCCAGAGCATGATGCTTCCAACCCCATGCTTCACTGTAGGTATGGTATTATTGGGATGATACTCATCATTCTTCTTCCTCCAAACACAGCAAAAAGTTATACTTTGGTCTCATCTGACAACAGGACTTTCTCCTATACTCCTCTGGATCATCCAGATGGTCCCTGGCAAACTTCAGACGGGCCTGGACATGGGGTTGACTTAAGAAGGGGAACCTTCCGTGCAATGCAAAATTTTAAAACCATGACGTCTTAGTGTATTACTGATAGTAGCCTTGGAAACGATGGTCTCAGCTCTCTTCACAGCATTGACCAGCTCCTCCCGTGTACTTCTGGGCTGATTCTTCACCATTTTTAGCATCATTGATACCCCACGAGGAGAGAAATTCCGTGGGGCCCCAGTCAGAGGGACATTGACAGTTATCATTAGCCTCTTCCATTTTGGTTCCAAAGAACAGTTGTTCTTTTTTCACCAAGCTGCCTGGCAATTGCCCCGTAGCCCTTTCCAGCTTTGTGGAAATTTTGCCCATGTTGCTACTTAGACTTTGACTGATTGTGGGGTGCACAGGTGTCTTTATGACAGCTAACGACCTCAAACAGGTGCTACTAATTTAGAATCAAAAGCAGAGTGTAGCTGGACTATTTAAAAGCAAAATAACAGGTCTTTGAGGGTCAGAAATCGGGCTGATAATCAAGTGATCAAATTCTTATTTGACACAGTAATTATCAAATAAATTGTTAAAAAATCATACAATGTGATTCCATCTCTCACAGTGGAAATGCACCTATGCTGAAAATTGTAGACACCTCCATGATTTCCTGTGAACTTGCAAAATCACAGGGAGATCAAATACTTATTGACCTCTCTGTATATCTGCAAGTACTGCAACTTAAAACTAACCTATACGCCATCAGGGGGTTATCACATGTTGTGACCTATGATTCGACTTATAACGCAACTTACAGTACGTCATATGTTGCGTCACAAGTCAGGCTAAGAAGCCGGAACTCAGAAATCTTGTGGAAAATATACAGAAGTCTGTTATTTACTTATTGCGATACGTAAATCGAGTCATATCAAAAAAGACTGATATGTTCTCAGAATTGCGAGTTTGTATCATGCAATCCTGAGAAAAAAAAGTCTTATTGTTATTGAGTGGTGGAAACGAGCTTCCATAATTAACAATTAACAATTAAACTGCACCCCTTAAACACAATCAAACCTACAAAATCAAAACACTCAATCACCCCTTTAACAGCAGTTCAATTTACTAAACACACTGTACTTCTCTCCCTCACAGCCTTGTTTTCTTATAAATAAATCAATAAGGACTAAATTTTTTCCTAATAACAGCTATCAGCATTTTAGCCAATTTATCACTTGTTTTAGTAGCTGGTGCTTAAAAGCTTGCCAAACACAGTTAATAGTTTGAGAAACAAACAGGTTACAAACACATTTGATTGAGGAAATAGATGTGGCACCAACAAGCTGATTTACTGAACAGATGTGCCTCATTTGGAGTTAATACATTGTTTAGACTGTGTGATACAACACCATACCATTCTGCACCAGAGATCAATACTTGTAAATGACACATTTTCCCTTTATTGCCTCAGATGGAGGGTCACATATTACATTGAAACTACAAAGTTCACATTATGGTGTAATTAGCCTACATAAGTTATATGAATGAAGAACATTAGCCTAATATGTAATAATTTGTGCTAGTAATTAAATATTGTAATTAGTGCTGCCTGCTAAGGCAATTGCCACTATTATAATTGTTCATACTTATTAGTTGGCCTGGATAAATAGATATGGTAAAAAATAATATTAAAAATATATTTTTAAATGTTTTAGGTTTATAAGGACAAAATATAAGTCTTTGTTATATTGTAGCTCACTAGGTAAGCTATCTACGGGTTATATGCAACATTAAAAGAGATTTTACAGCCCTCATATGTGACCCTGGACCACAAAACCATTCATACTGTATTTAGGACAAGTAAATTAAAAACAGATTTTCAAACAGTTGTGATATATCTGCCAAATATTGTCATTACAAACCATGCATCAGTGGAAAGCTTATGTATTACACTTTACACTTATGACTGGTTTTGTGGTGCATGGTCACATATAATAGAAATGGCCTACAGTTCATGTTGACAGTCAAAGCTGTGTTTACACTGGCAGTCGTGAAATCACAAAAGGAGTCTCAAATGGAGTCGTAAATATTTAGGTATGACCATGACCACACAATGTTAAAGCTCAAGCTGGGGTTGGTAGGACATGTAAAAACATTTTGATTTCCAAAACACTGTAGTAAGAAACTCATTTTTTTAAATGAGATCTACTGGTAATAGTAAGCCTGAAAGTCATTTTTAGTATTTTTGAGTGCATCTGAATGCTTTTTCAAAACTTTAACCCCTTCAAATTATGTGTTGCTTGGCTGGTTACAGCTTCAAAGTACTTTCCTGAGACACCTGGGTTTTTTTTGTGTTTGTGAGTCGGATTGTTTTTCCACACTGTTTTCTTTTGTGTCTTTGCTCCATTGGATTTCAGAGTTGACTTCAGTCCCCTCCTGCCTTTTCTTTGAACCATCTTCTCCCAACGTCAGCCTGTCGTGGCAGATCACCAGATCGGTGCGGCAGCAGTGGCTTGGCAATCACCTTACCAGGGTGAGAGGACCAGACAAACAACGGCGAGCAGACATGGCAGCTGACAGCCTGCACAAGATTCCTGCCACTGACACACAAACAAACTGAGCGTCTCAAACGCGAGACAAGCGTAACATCACATGCCTTCTAGCGATAGAGTAGTACATTCGTGCATATCATGACAAACAGCCGCTTAGACAGCCTGGACTGTATATGTTGAAATAGATTGTATATATTATATAAATAGAGCACGTAAAATTGTTAATTCATAGTGCTTTGTGGTTTTTAAGACCCTAGTTGTAGTTGTGACTGAGGTTGATATAAGTCATGACAGATGAGCTGAGTCTTCAGTGTATTCTATCATAAACATATCTTTTAAATGCCATCTTGTGTTAACTACCATTATTATTAACTCACTCACTTTTCTTTTGTGAGGAAAGTTGACTTCCCTACAGTGTTTTGACATGCTGTGACATCTGTAAGATTCTGTAATACCTGAACCTGCACTTATTAGCTAATAAAATTAGCTAATAAGTGACAAAGGTGTAGCACATGTTGCAAGAGTTATTAATCCAACAGTGCATCAGTAGGACTAAAACAGCGATGACTTTTATCCTGCACCTTCGAAAATCGCAATATCACTTTTCTTCAAAGCTTCCGCAAACCTTATATTTATGTGTTTGAATGATGGAGAACATCATAGCGAATTTAACCATTTTCATCAATGTTTCATTATATTTATAAACTGAAAGGGATCGTTCACCACAAAATGAAAATTCTGTTTTCATTATCTCACCATTGAGTTTCCCAAACCCAAATGATTTTTATTCTTCTGCTGAACACAAAAGAAGATATTTGAAAGAATGTTGGTAACCAGACAGTTTCTTTCCAACAAACTGAAGAATTAAAGAGTTTGTTCCAGATTCTTTTGCTGCTATTTACTGTCATTTAGCAAATTGATGTGTTTATGTGTGTCACTTCGTTGCAGTTTTGTAACAGAAGTGGCTCTGTGGCATGTGAGCAAAGCATGAATCGGCAAGTTTTCTACATAGTAAAAATAGAGAATGCAAATCTTTGCGCTTTGCATCATGGCAGATGCCACTATGTTTTAGGAAATGCCAAGTAGCATACAATAGCAAAAATATATATATACAAATCACCTATGTCTATTTATTAATTTTAAGAGCTGCTTTCACTTGTATTCAATACAACTATAACATGCTACTGTGAGCATGTAAGAAATACTGCTGTTGCACAAATAACATATGAAATAAACCCCAACTGAAATCACCCTCTAGCATATATACTGTGTACATGTGGAGCTGGGGAAGGCAGGGTTTCTGAAGTGCATTGCAAATGCTACATCAAACACTAACCCATCGTTTCAATTCTGAGCAGTAAGCTCACTGGCTGCTGATGTGAAAAGAAACCATTCAGCAGTGCCATGTTTATAATAAAGTAATTATATCAGTTTCTCTGGCATGCACAGTGTTTCATGACAGATCTTTATGTTTGTCTATTTGTTGATGTTTGGTTTGACGTTAGAACTTTGCTTTGATGCTCAACCCCCCACAGAACTGGTGCAGTGTTTTTATTGGTTAATAATTTTAAGTAATAGAGTTTCTAAATAATTCCATGAATTAGATTTTTCCTTTTTATATGTTTTTGAAATGTTTAATGTACAAATGACAGTGTTTCCAAAACTATCCAGTTCACATGGACCTATGAAAATGACTAAAAATGCTGTTTTATGCATGCTGGGCCAGTTAAACACTTCATCCCTGCTTGCATACGCACATAGACTCCCATGTATGTGCATGACCTCAACGTTTTCACAAATTCACTTTTTAGTGGTTTACATGGATAAGATATCAGAATTGTTTCCAGAAATGTTTTAGACCTGTTCCTATGTTTGCATTTTCAGGCTCCATAAATACCGTTATTATGTACAGCCAAAGTGCATTCAAAAATTGTTCCATTTTTAGTTGAGAGCAGTGTCGTGTAAACACCTCCTAAATTGAATATGGCTAGACTTATGAAATGAGACCTGGTGTTGTGCTACTGCAGAATAAAATGTGCTAGAGTGATCTTTTTTATGAATGTGTTTGGTTTAAAAGGAAGCACGTACACATAGCACCACAGAACAGTCATTTCCTTCGATTCACGAACATCAGCATGATGAGACCCCAGGAAATAGTGATGGAAACAGCTGAGGAGATGAATTTGAAATTCCGCTGACACAAGAACCAATACAAAGTGAATACAGTCCGATTCATTGGTCATATGATTATGCCAGCGGGTGAAAAAGCAGACGAAAGCAAGGTGCAAATGTGAACCTTCCCACAGCAGGGTCTTCACAACACAATAACTCTCACAGCACTATTCAGACAACTGCTGGCAATGGAAACACCAGCATAAGAAAGCACTGACTCACCTGAAAAAGCTTTGATTAATACCCATGTACCCAAGTACTCTGACCTCACCAAACAGCCCATTATTCAGACAGATGCTCACAAAGATAGAGGTGCATGTCTGCTTCAAAAGTCAGTCAGTTATAACTGACACAAAAAAGGACAACGATGTCTTCTGAACCTCAAGGGCTGGGGTGAGCTATCATTTACTGGACAATAGTCTCAAAGGGAACTGAAATTTTACAATGCTTCTGTGAACTTCCCTTTGATTTCATTGCACCTCTCCGACAGTGCTATAGTGGCTAGATCAGGAGCCTGTTCTGTGTCAAAGGGAATGCTGTATATCTGATTCGAGCAGTAATGCTAAGCATTATTTATCTCTGTTGGAAGTTAAAGAGCCTACCCTGCAACTCTGCCAGTACGAATCCCAAAGTAAGCTAGAACACTAATTGACTTAATGGAATAAGTGTAATTAGGTCTGCTGCTCATTTCTTACGGTCCATGAGCACTGCTTTTGGTCTTCCAGTTTTTCCAGATAAGGGGTTTTAAGTTGAAAATGAATTGATTTTTCACCAATTTAAAAACAGGTTTGCTTATCCTATATTTTTATTTTTTTTTTGTAAAGCTTTGTGTTGACATTTTGATTTAACTGACTCTGTAAGGAACAAGGTGAGTTTTAGTCTCTGTTCACTGACAATCTTGTCTATGTAGGGTTGCCAAGTCTGTGGTTCTCATGCGTAAATGCATTATCTTTTAAAAGTGACCACGGTTTGATTTTTTTCCCTTCAGGGGGTTAAAGGTTTGACACTGAGTAAATTATATTTGACTGAAATGCTTGTTTGGAAATAATTTACTACCAATAATAACACAGTGTTTGATGACTGGAAGAGGGCCTGTGTTCTGAAATGAAAATGAACAAAAATACAGAAATTTAAATAAAAGTAAATGGTAAATAGTTCATTTTTACATACTCCAAAAAGAAAGGATTACCACCCCTATATTTGTTTGCTGAGTTTGTTACTCAGACTTGTCTACCCTGGATCTGTTCGTTGAACCAACATACTACAGTATTAATTTTTTTTTTAAGTTTAGAGGGTTTTTTTCCCACCTGTCAGACGCGGTCGCGATCAAAATGGTTAATAACGACTCGTGAGCTTTATACATTGTACTGTTGTTGTTATGGTTATTACTACTATTAGTCAATATCCACCAAACTAGCTAGATATGGTACATTAGATTGGGTGGTAACATGCAGCTCCGTTGTCATAATGACAGTTCCAGTGTGACCGCGTGCTCGCCTTGCACTGTCACACATTAAATACCGGAGAGAGCGCGAGCTCTCGCCCATCCGACTAATCAATAAACCATTTCCAATCCTGCACCACGAAAGCACGAGTGCTATCATTCTCCATTTATGGATCTGAAAGCACACGGAAAACATGCAATGTATTTAAAAAGCTGCCTCGATGAATGAGATCGTTTTAATTGTCTTGTGTTAATCGAATCAGTAAAATAAGTCCTAAAACATGCAAGATCACTTGTTTTTACTTTTCATTAAGGTTTGAGTAGCTAAATTCTTTGTTAAATATTATTAGAAGTATATCATGCATTATGCATAATGCTAAAAAACGGTAAGTGCTAAATGGAGGAACAAAGGATGTGAGATTTCCTGATTAAGTCAAAGGATAAAGTCCTTAAATCATTTTTTTTTTGATTAACCTTTCAGATTTCCCACAAATTGACGTCACAACTGAACAGCTCTGTTAGTTTGATTAATTATTTATTAGTAACTTGACGCACAATTATGCACGGTTAAATTATGTCTCTGTACAGATTTGAAAACAAAAAACTAAATTGCAAAGCTGTTAACTTTCCCTCTAGCATGCTAAAATGGGACAAAAATCATAACAAGGATACAAATTAATTACTATTCACTAATTCAAGTCAAATCAATATAATTCGGAACTTAAAACTCCACATCGTTAATATATAATTAGGCTATTAATGTTATCAAGGAATTAAGAAATTCCTGAAATGTAAAAATAAATAATCAGAAAATTAATTTAAAAAAATAGTTAATATGTATTGAAATGAAACCATCAACATGAAAAAATGTAGCAAAAATATGACAGCATATTTCTGAGTTGCAAAAAAACTCGCTTATTCATTCTACAAGGTTGTATGTTGAGTATGTTGTCAGTATATTTGAATTCCACTGAATTTTCACACGTTTCGGTTTATAAAGAAAAAAACAAAAGTCTCACAAGACGCAGCATATCTTTGTAGTCCTTCCAACGAAAGGTTTGTGAAACAAGGCTGATTGTATCCCAGCACAAACCAATTTTATCCCCGAGGTCTGTCCGTTATCCCTCCCCCTTCCCCCCTCTCTCTCTCGCTCTCTCTCATTCTCTCTCCCAACTCTCCCATGAGCTTTCACATACTCTCTCCAGCACACACATCCCCCTCCCCTCTCATTGTACTTCGCTTTCCTTTGCCCACTCTCTTTCTACAACAAACATGGCCGCTAAATCGGATGGAGCAGCCGTGTGTGAGAGCGCTTCTCGGTGTCTGCTTGGCCCTGAGCAGAGCGCGGCTCCTCTGCACCCTCGAGCCGAGAAGCGCTTCTCGCTGCTGGACTGCTGCTGGGTGCTGTGCGCCCTCTTGGTCTTCTTCTCCGACGGAGCCACCGACCTGTGGCTGGCAGCATACTACTACTTGAGGCGGGACTATTGGTGGTTCGGGCTCACGTTAGTGTTCGAGGTGGTTCCTTCCGCGGTGGTTCAGGTGTTAAGTTTCAGGTGGTTCGTGTATGATTACTCAGAGATGAGCGCCTCCCCGAGCGGGGACGGATGCGATTTCAGCACCAAGGACAGCGACCGGCGTAGCGGCAGCGGCAGCGGCAGAACCCTGCCTGTGAACGGCACGCGGAAATGCTGCAGAGTGCTTGTGTGGCTCTTCCAGTCCATCATCCACATCTTGCAGCTCGGCCAGGTCTGGAGGTAAGATGCATTACATCTCATATCCAGAACTTCTCATGAGCACTGGGCAGTCGGGGTTCGTTTCTATGCATAGCGTCTCCACTCTTGGAATGGATGTTACTCTTATTGTGGCTCTCTGCTTGGTGATGCTTTGGGAGCAGATGGAAAGAGCTGCATCCCTGTCTGTCTACATCCCGACTCGCTTCTCTTGGCTGCGTGTCTGTGCTGGTTGCCAACATAGATGGAGTGCCAAGGTGGACAGAGCGCCTGGTGCCATCTCTGGTGGCCCCCCGGTCACGTCACCCTCAGGTTATGTTGAAATAGATGTTGTATTTGGCTTACATTCACTCTGTCCTTTAGAGCAAACAATTAAGTAATAAGAGCAACTCAGTAGCCAATAAATGTGTGTTCTGAATCTTGAGACATCTGCGCTGTGGAACAGCACCCAAATGTGTCCAGTAATTGCTAAAACAGTGGGTCTGAACACAAAATTTATGTTGCAACCCAAATGGGTTGTATTTAATATAATCTGCATTGAATTTCTTTTTTCTTTGTGTACTTTCATAGAAGGATGATGGGTTTGCAACCTGCTTGTGTTGTCATTATATCGCATATAATTGTTTTTTCTTCTTAGCTATTGTGTTATTTCTTTGCATTTAGCATGGGTTTTCCCTGTCCGTGTCCCGTCAGAACAGACCTGTGACTGAGCTGAGAACCTCTGCTGTGAAAAGAGACAGTTTGTGCTTGTACTTTCTCAAAACGACAGCGGATCACGCAAGAATAGTTTTAACAGATTTAGAAATAATTGAAAAGTCTGAGCCCACTTCAGACAAAACAGGCATTGTGTAACCCTACAGGTTCATTACTGCCTAAGTACAGAGAGTACAGACAACTTCCAGGCCAGTTTACTCTTGGGAGGATCATAACTCATTCTTCCATTGCCTGTGTGCCTTCATCCTTTTGTTTTAGGCTTACTATGGAGAGCTTCCAATTGTTTTCTCTGTTCTTGGACAAGTTATAGTAAGTGCCAAGGCTGGTTTGAAGATCGCTGTGAGCATCATACGCTCTTCAGGCGACGTAGTCAACTGTAATAGGGGAAAAATTAGTTTTATTTGTGCTTTAAGGCTTTTGTGCTTCTCGAGGCCTGGAATGGGCATGCAGCGTGTTTGTGAGAGAAACCAGACGGGCACTTGAGGGACAGGGCAGGTTTGTTTTGCTAATGACATTTGAGCTCTATAGGCATTACTGAAAGTGCCCCGAGGAAAGACTGCATCTGAGGAATGCTTTTCTCTTGTCAGAGGCATGCTTCTTTTTATTCCAGAGCAGGAACAGAGGAAGCGATTCACTCCCACATGTGTGTGAGTGTTTTACTGGTAGTTAAGTGCTGAATTATTAACACAGGACCAGGGAGAACTGTGTGTCTGTGATTGTGTGGTAGAGGATGTAGCATTTCCTGCCATCGTTCTCCGCAACAAATTCCTGTTACCTCTCTTTCTTTCTCTCTCTCACTCTCCTTACCTCCCACTTGAATTCTCTAAATATGATTTATTATTGTGAACAGTTGTAACCTGAATGTTGAATATTTGCATGGGTTGATGCGTCTGTCTGTGCGTAAGCGAGAAACTTTTTTTTCTATCAGCCGTGACCAGACTGAAGTCCTCAAAAAATGTTTCTGATTTCCTAGCATTAGTTCTGAATGTCTTGGATTCTTGGATATTTGTTTATTAAATATTTTGTAGAATTTATGGCTATGCTGTAGTAGGTCTACGTAGGTTATGCAAAAATATATTTATATGGCATGTTTAAATCCATTATACAGATTCCCCAAGAAAAAAAGAAAAATATTGTATCTGCATTCTACATTGTTTATCCTTTTCATCTTTCGTTCAAAAAAAGTAAAACAATTGAAAATAGGGAGAAATTTTTGTGATTAAATAAATGTTTTTCTCCAATACTTTTTGTCCACAATTATTGGCACTTCTATAACTTTTTATGAGTAAAATATCTATGTAGTATATTTTCATTCATATTCACAATTTTGAGCACTCCAGGGTGATTATGGACATGAAATTATCCAGCCGTGGTTTCTTGTTTCACAGAAATATATATGGGGGGGGGGGAACAAAGCCCAAATTCCCTTAATCATCAACAATGAGAAAAAGCAAATAATATATGTATGATGTGCAACAAAAGCTTCACCAATTAGTGAAGTGGCTAAGAACGAGAGCAGTGAAAATGACCATTTCCACCATCAGGGAAATAATGAAGAATTTACAATCAACATACAATGTTAGGAAATTGCCTGGAGGAGGACGTGTGTCTCTATCCTCCTAATACATGGCGAGGAGTCTTCAAGGATCACAGCTGGAGAATTGCAGAAAATAGTTGAGTCTTAGGAACATAATACATTGAAAAAAACAGCTCCTACATTAGCACATGTTGTTCAGGAGGGTTTTAAAAAATTCTCCCCACTCATCCAAAAATCACTCATCCAAAGCTCCAGCATGTTCAGTTGCCAGACAGGACTGGAACTACAAATGACACCGGCTTTTATGATCAAATGAAATTAAAAAATGATTCAAAACATTCAAGATGGGTTTGGTGAACACAGGGATAAAAAGTACTCCATGTGTACAATGAGTATTGTATACTGCTGTATTTTTGATGTTGTGGGCTGATATTTCTACTGGAGGTTCTGGACATCTTGTTTAGACACATGGCGTCATGGAATCAAATACGAACAGATAACAAAACTGACTCTGTAAGAAATCTGATAATGGGCCATGGCTGGGTCTTCCACTGGGACAATAATCCAGACACAAGTGATGTTGCAGAACTAATTTCGGGAGGAGTGTGTGTGAATAATCAACTACAGCTGGCGCAGCATTATCTAATCAATCACCTAATTTCTTCTGTCCAATCAGATCTACTATACCCACTATAAATAAACATGTTTCCTTATAGGTTAGAATTTTGTAAATGTTTTAATTCAGAAAGATCAAAAGGATAAACAATGCAGATTTATTCTCACGGCCACCTTTGCTCAGATTTACAGAGGGTGCCAATATTAGTGGAGGGCACTGTATATAGTCAACCCAGTCTCAAAATTTTATTTAATCAATTTTTTCGTGGCAGGGACACGTTTATTTTTTTATTTCTGTAATTTATCATCCATTCGTGCTGGACTTACAAAAATAACGAAATAAACGTGACCCTGCCACGAATAAATACTGTGAGACAATTGAATTGAGTCAAAGAATGTAATCAAAAATAAGACAAGAACGCATTTTGGTTTTGATTTTGAAGGGTTTAAATCCACTTAAAAAACAAAATCTTAGTTTTTCATTTAATTTGATATAATATTTATTTTGGTTTTTACAAATAAAAAAAACATTTAATACAGTGGTGGGTTCCATGTTCCGCATTTCTTTAGTTAAAGTAGAGTCACGGGTCTGACATCCAAAGAACTGATGAAATGCAACTTGAATGTAAAGGATAAAAGCTATGGATAAAAGCATCTGCTAAATGCATAAATGTCAATGACAAATATAGAGTCTTTATAGCTGCTTCTACTGAGATTAGTTTTTGTGCTTTGATTGACTGAGATGTGATGGGAGAAAAAAATAGAACAGAGCTTTTCATTTTTGTGAAGAACAATATTCACTGACATTTGACAGTTTAATTGGCAAGCCTTGGTACATGATTAAATAATAAATAGTGGCACACCTAATATATATATATATATATATATTTATATAGTTTATATATTATATAGTTTACAATGCATTGATATATTTTTTGTTCTATGTTACAATAAAGAAAGAAATAAACAACCCCATTTACACGTGCTCTCTGGAAACTCTTTGTGCACCACTGGTTGGGAACCACCGTTTTAGAGGTCATATTCACTGGCCTGATTTGTGAATGTGTGTGTGCGTTTACACAGTATCATGTCACATTAGGACATCTGTGTAGAGCTTTACTGGTCTGTTTGTTTTTAAGTGAGGTTTCTGTTGTCTCAGATAAAATCAATGTGACCTGATCTCAAACTGATGTATTCACAGCAACACCTTGGTGGACTTGGCAGGTATTTTTGAAAATTACCAGTCAAATGTGCAACATTTAGCACTACTCTAGCAGTCATAAAGAGCAGATTAAAAAGGCATGAAGCAACTGAGAACATTCAGTTATTGGAAATTCTGACTCAAGGAGAGATCAATGCACGCCACTCACATAAACCAGATATGGAAGAGTCTGAATCAGCTGCAAAGAGCTGGAACTAGATTTACAAAGCCAGCCAAATCAACAGAGTCAACCCTAGATCAGTTATTACGTGAAGCATGTGGTGTGTGAGATTGCATTTTACGTATGTATCACTGGTCCTTGATCTGTTGCACAAAATGGCTGAGATCATACAGTATGTTCATTTGTTGTAGATTAGAGAATAGATTGTGGTGAATTCATCTGTATTTTGTAGAGATCAGCCCGTTTAAACCAGAAATCTGTATGATGCGCATAAACCGTTTTAAACAGTGTCTAAAAGGAGCACTTGCTAACCAGTAAGTGTGAGAAAAATTGGAATGTAAAACCTGATGAATCTGATGAAATGTTACAAGCATAGAGAGAAGAGCAGCTAAAAAAGCCATCCATTCATTCATTCATTCCCATAAGTGGCAGGTAACAGCTGATCTCATTATAAAAAAAAAAGAGAACTGTATATAAAACTGTATATTTGTCTCAGTGACATACAATTTCATTGCATTTGTAAAAATAAGTGCATTTTAATGTCACACACCATTAAACACATATCAATTTAGCTTCTACCTAGGTGAATAAAAACACTAGGGAACTGTGACTTTTAAAAGAAAAAAGAAAAAGAACAAACTGACAGTTCAACTTTAAAGTGCTTTGGATTTTTTGACTTTTTAATGAATACCGACACAAATCCAGTGAGAAATGTGCAAGAAAATGACTCATAATGACTACCGCTTGGTTTGTATTTTGCAATCCTCAGTGCCGTATGTGAGACACTAGAACTACCTGAGAGACTCTTTTAGGCTACATAAAGTTTCCATTGTCAAAAAACAGGTTTTGCCAAGCTGAAGTAAAGGCTTAGTTGGACTTGTTTTAACACCCCAGACACACATACACACACAGATGCACTCAAGCACAGAGCAGCTGTTGTGATATGTGTGTTGCAGGTGTGTGAGGCAGTGGAGTGTATCCGCTGGGCCATTAAGGGAGTTGATGGGGATATTCTCACCGAGCTGAAGGCATTACACCGCAGCCGACGTGCGTGAGGAGCATTTTAAAGCTAGAAACATCACCTATCTCCACTACACACCTCAAAGTGACATTTTCCTAGGGCTGGGGATGGTGAAAATAATTTCTTATTAGATACAGCCGTCATTAGGAACAGGTTAGAGGACGGGAGGATGTCTTTTGTCTCCTCTCCCCTGCCATCCCTCTATCCACTTGTCAGTCTCACCGTCTCATTCCCTTCCTAAAGATCCTGACGCTGTCTGTCTTGTCGGAGCTGACCCAGTTCTTTGCAGCAGATGCTGGAAAAACACTCACAATGGAGTGACAGATACACTGTGTGTGTGTGTTTGTGAAGGGAAGCGAGCGTTCACAGGTTTCCTAAACACAGCAGCTGAATATAGATTACGCTGAGTGCTGTTTGTACTGTATGTGAATGCCTTAGTGTACCCATCTGCTTGTCAGAAAGAATTAAAAAGAGTTTTTACCAGCAGATGTGTGTGAGAGCAGAATTAGGGACTTACTTATGTCCAGGGATGTTATTTCAACTGGCGAGAACAACAAACAGCACATATACAATATTAATTTCAATATTGGGTGTTTCTTAGAGCTGGAGAGGTCTTCTTGTCAGGACTTGAACTCTGAAAACTGGCAGCTGTGTTTGCCGTAAAAATACGGTAGCATCATTTTAAGTTTTACAGATTTAACTTACATGTAAAAAATGTATTTTAAGGTATTAAGGAAATCTGGGAATATCAATTTATGGTTTTCATTGTAACATTGTCATTGTTTCATTCCACAACATGTGAATTATCATAAAAATACATGTAAAGTTTCATAATATTTGGGAAACATCATCAACTAATTAACGTCTTGGTTACGCATTGTAACCCTCGTACCCTGAAGAAGGGAACAGAGATGTCACGTCGGTGACCGACGAATAGGATTCTCGCTTCGAGATGGCAAATCTACTCTGCGTGTATACAAACACGCCAATGAAACGGGACATGACATGATGTCGGTTACAATACGTAACCGAGATGTTCCCTTTCAGTCGGTCCAAATAGGGATCCCTATGGAAAACGCCATGGAAGCTGCCCCTTCCAGTGTCATGTGGGAGTCTCCCAAACCCCCAGTGTTTGGTCTCTAGGCCGGGACTCGAACCACAGGATACCAGCACTTGCACTACCTAAGTAACTGGACCACTGGGATGTCTAAGACGTGCAGAGTCTGCCTTCCCGTAGGAGGTCCTAAGACAAAATAGAATGTAATGAATTTTTAATGCATATGGAATATTGGAGGTAATTGAACCTTCATAAGCAACTGAAATTGCTGGGGAACATGTTTTTGTTTTTTTTTAACCATGAATACACATGTGTAATTCTTAAAGCTATACTCAAGGATCCCAGCCCTATAACTGTTCTCAGGGATTCATTGAGAGAAACTTTAACTCAACTGCTTGCAAAGGCTCAAAGGGACCCTCCCTCAATGCTCTTAGTCCCAAGAGTGTACAGTAGGGGGCCGAGGAGGATTTAACCTTCTGGCCCCCCTGAGGTCGTGGTTTGCAGCAATGGCAGCCACATAGACTTTAAGGGTGAAGAAGAGAAGCACAACTCTGATTGGGCATCTCCAGGGGTCCTTTCGTTTAGAGGAACACCACTCGACGAACAGGTGTTTCTAACTCCAAAGGAGAAGGTGGCGGGCGTGCTGTGACATGCAATGGGAGTGTAGACCACCTTCATGGTTGATGTAAGCAATGTGTTGTGCGTGCGGACCAGCACGTGGCAGCCCTGTAGGCATCCCTTGAGATGCCCCAGAGCTAGACGTAATCTGGCGGCAATTGATGTGCCAATGCAGATGGGGTTCCGTCCACACCCCTGACACTGCATGCCCGTTGTACGTGGCGCCCCACCCGGTGGTAGAGGCATCTGTGAAGACAACACTATGGCTAGAGACCTGCTCTAGGGGCACTCCAGCGTGAAGAAAAGCCCGGTCTGACCACGGGGCAAAGGCTGCACGCCAGGCCGGTGTTATCTGAACCCGGAACGTGCCGTGTTTCCACGCCCACCTCGGGACTCGGTCGTGAAGCCAGTGCTGAAGTGAACTGAATCGCATAGCCGAGCCGGATGGTCCAAATGAGCCAACGAGACGGTCTGAGGCCTATCCAGGAGTCTAAGAATGAGAGGCACCAACGGGGAGACCAGGTGTCGGTGGTGGGGCAGCCAGGGGGAACGCAGGGACCCGGCCCGGGCGTCTCTAAGCCGGTCCGAGTGCGAAAAATGTGAAAAAGCTCTACCTCCTTTAGTGGACTTTGCTATTCTTGGAACTACCAACAGTCCAGAGTTTTGTGATCTTAGGTATTGTGATGGATTGTAGCATGTTAGAAAACTAGTTAGGTATGCAGGAGCTAAGTCATTAAGTGCCTTATAGGTAAGAAGTAATATTTATAATAGAGACTTTAAAATTGGGGTATTATGATCATTTTCTTTTCCTGGTTCTGAAAGAACTTCCGGGTCGTGGCCACCATCAGCAAGGCCATGGCGTGCGCGGAGGAGGGAGCCTCTCCACAAGCTGTGTAGGCATCATCGACGAGGGATGAAACCCCAAAGGCCCGGGGGGGGAGCAATGGGTTACCCTACCAGGAGGTAGAAGCCTGAGCCAGCACGGGTCTTGTGCACCAGCACGGGTCTCACCAAGGTACCAATCGTCCAGCCGGGAGGGTTCTGAACGGAATGGAGGATTCCACTCAATCCCGACCCCCCTGGCGGCCCAGGCAAGCATAGTAACTAGCTCTGGATCGGCGTCAAGCACGGTCGAACGTCCAGCGGATGCCGCCCCAGTCGATGTGTCATCTCCGGAACTGCAGCCCCCTTTCCTCAGGAACTGCTGCATGAACTGCTCGGCTCCGAAGTGAAAAGCTAATGAATGCTTAATCCGCTGACCTATTTATACTCACGCTGTGATTAGGTGCAGCTGGATATTAATCAGCATATGCCAATTTAATTGGCGTGTTTGTATATAAGCAGAGTAGATTTGCCATCTCGAAGCAAGATTCCTATTAGTCGGTCAACAACGTGACTTGGAGTGACCGACTGAAAGGGAACAGGCTTTTACCGTAGCACTTTTACAGTATTTTGCCCTTTAAAATCACAGTTATTTTTATAACTGTTTTTTAAATGAATGTCTGTTCTACTAAATAAAATAAAACTAAAACTGAAAATGAATTAAGACTATTTTGAAATGCTTTTTACAAAATGAAGTCTAATAAAATGATGATAAATCCTAAAATGACTTATAAATAAATAAAAGCAAATTCAAAATAAAAAAATGATAATAAAAAACAATAAATATATACCACTAAATCTGGGTATTTCTGGGTATTTGTAGGATTAGTTTAAATATAGCTTAACCCTTAAATTATTAAAATAAACATTCTTAGAATTGTTAGATCAAAACGTTTTACATTTGCAGAAACATTTCTTGGTCCCAGTTTATATACAGTATATGTCCTTAACTACTATGTACTTATATTTAAATTAATCATTTGATCAAATCAACATATTGCACATAAACATTAAAATAATCACGCTTTTATATAATATATAATTGCACCTTACACAACCCAACCCAGGCTCATTGGAAATACGTGCCTCTTCATACATTTCTGCAACCATATTTATGTACCTTACTGCACATTTCGCTGCAATAGTTAAGGCCACTTAAAATATAAAGTTAGACCCATTTCTTTGTCTTTTCATCATCCCGGACATGGTTATCTGTCACTGACCCAGCTTCTTTATGGATCCATTCTGACAGGTCATCAGAGCTTACAGGATGTGTTTTGTTTTATGGATGCACACGGGACATGGGGTCAACCCAGTCGCAGTGAAACTTTATGATGCATTTCATTTAAAAAGCAACTCATGAATGTTTGTGTGTTTAAGAGGCAGCGAGTTATTTACTGTCTCTATTAATCTATCAATCAACCAACAATCTGTCTCTGACAGGAAATTGCTTTTTATTTACAAACACATATCTGTATTAAAATTAGAATTTTAATAATCTCTTTGATTGTCCTTGACTGATAAATAGGTTATGCTTTAGAGTTTTACATCAGCAGGAGGACACACATTGATTTACCTGTTTGCGGCGATGGTGTCTATTTCCCCTGTGCAATTACACCTGTCAATCGTATTACTTGGATCTGATTGGCTGTGACAGTTCTGGGCAGCGCCAGTGTTTTGAACATCTGGATTGGCTATGACCGCAGGTTAATTATGTTTAGTTTATGTCTAGTCAACACACAGACACATTTATAGAGAGCCTTTTCAGGTTTTGTTAAAGTGATAGTGCCTTTTTCAACACTTTGTCCTAAACTGGAACTAAAGTTAAACTTTGAGACATTAGCATAAAATGAAAAATCACCCAATTCACCCCTTTATTTTTCAGTTATTTCTGCTGTGGCGTCACATGAGGTCCTGCCTGGTCTCATGGCATAAATGTACCTTGGTGCACTTTTTAACAAGACACGATAAACATACAATAAGTACATATCACTGCAGTTTCCAAAAGAAATGAACACTCCAGGCAGTAAAACTGACCCCTTTTTAGTCCTTTTCAAACAAGTTTTGATTAGTAAAGTGTAATTTTCGCACAATTACTTGAAAAATATTATGTGACTTATTAATATGCTGGTATATTTGAAAACGGATGCTTTTGAATGCTTTTAGCATCACACATATCTGGTTTAATATCTATCACGGTGCACAGAGGTACGTATTTTTATCAGACCAGGTTGCTATATCTTATCTCTGTCGTCAAACTCTGGAAAGAGCAGGAGTAGGAGAGCGCTGGCTGTTCTCTCTGGGGAGAAATGTAGAGAGATGTGGAGCTGTGCAATGTAAGGGCATTTTCATTTCTGTTCTGAGTTAAAGATTTCCCAATTACAGAATGAGCGTAATAATGTCACATCAGGAGCGGAAGAGAAGAGAAACTCCCCAGGTCCCAACCTCCCTTTGACTCTGTTGCTTGCATATTCATTTATGTTATGTATATTCATGCTGATCAGGGCAGAGGTTTAATAGAGTCTTCCTCTGATTCTGTCTTCTGTTTTTTTTTGTGGACTGTGCTGAAAAGCTTGAGTTGAGAATAGATGTGACACTGGTGTTATCTGTGAGAGCCAGCTGTGAGAAACCCAGTTGCATGAGAGGATAGTGTGCAAATAAAAATGTTACAGAACATTTAATATTGTATAACCAGATTTAACTGTTAGCATTACTGTTCAATCAGAAGTAGTTGTTTGTAAATATGCACTAGATCAGGGGTGGGCAACTTCGGTTCTTGAGGGCCGGTGTCCTGCAGAGTTTAGCTTCAACCCTAATCAAACACACCTGTTTGTAACTTTCTAGTGATCTTGAAAACATTGATTAGCTTCTTCGGGTGTGTTTGATTAGGGTTGGAGCTAAACTCTGCAGGACTCCGGCCCTCCAGAACCGAAGTTGCCCACCCCTGCACTAGATAGAGACTGTTGTACCCTGACTTTATTTTTAATGCATTTAAGATGCTATGTCAAAAAAAAAGGGTTGACTTTTGACATGGACACAGGTTATTGCTGAATATTTCCAAAATGTTGACCAAATCAGGACAGCATAAGTGTGTTTAACAGATTTGATATTATGTGATGTTAAGTTATCTTTAGAAACATGATGTTATGTCATGTTTAGATGTTAGACCATGATTATAGAATGTGCCTACCCAGTCTCATGGTATTTATTCATGGAAGGAACACATTTATTTCATTATTTTCATAAGCCCACCATGTTTTTTTTAAACTAAGATGCATCCAATTGAAATCAAAAACATAATAACAAAATAAAACAAAATAAACGTGTCCCTGGCACGAATAAATAGATTAAATTAAATTGCGTGACTACATCTCAAACTGCCGTGAGACATATATACATACATATACATGCCTATATACGGGCCTATATATACATAGAACATATAGGCCCGGTTTCACAAACAGGGCTTAGCTTAAGCCAGGGCTATAGGCATTAGTTAAATTAAGATATTTAAGCAACTTTTACAAAAATGCCTTATAATAAAATATCACAGGTGTGCATCTTAACACAGAACAGTGACACTGACATGTTTTAAGATATGTCAGAGCAAGATATTTTCATCTGAGACAGCTCAAACATGCAATTCAGTCTTGGACTAGCTTAAGCCTTATAGGAGATAAAGTAATACTGCAGCATTCAGGAAAAAAAAATGTGGAAAATTTTTGTTTTTGTAAGGAAATCACGTGATCCTTAAGAAACAATCCCAATATGTTAATTTGGCAATCAAGAATTGTTTTGGTTTTATTATCATCAGTGATAATATAAATTAAAAACAGTTGTGCATTTGAAAGAACAGCATTAATTTGTAAGAGAAATTCTTTCTTGCATTATTAATGCCTTTGTATGTTTAGTTTTTTGCAAAAATCGATTGTTTCACTTCATAAGACCTCAAACCTTGGGTCCGTCAAAGTTTGGATGAATTAATCAAATGTAGGTGAGTACGCTTGAATCGACTCACGCTATGGACTAGTATCTGCAAAGACACTATTCAAATATAAAGCCTGCGTGTTCTACGTGTCTCTGTATCATGTATGTCAATGGCACAGACGTGCACTTTCTTTACTACACACAAACTGAAGTGCGCGAGCCTCTCAATGTTTTCTGCCACTAAATGAGGACATAAATACATTAATACCTCCCCAGAACTACTCTGAGAGTCACGTCCTCAGCACTTGATTGTTAAATTTGAGTAAAACTATGGTCATATAGCCATAGACCTATGACAGAAAACACGCAGGTGCTTATGGCAACCCGTCAAAATAAAAGTTTGGATTAGAGCTACTATAACAAATACAACTTTTGTTTAAAATAATAATCACTCAAAAGCTATTTATTCCATGTCTTCATTTTAATAGTGAACTCCTTTAAACTCGTTTTACTCTTATTTGATTGAAGATAATTCAAGTAATGGTTTATGGCCAATATTAATTCTATAGGACATTGAACCAAGCCTGTCTATAACAGGTTATTAGTATTATAGTTTAAGTAAAGTAGTTGCAGTCCCCTTAAGTTCTACAATGTAGCTACGAAGAATATTAAATTATGCTTTTCTTTTAAGTTTCATCAATTGATGTGCATGAGGTGATGAATTTAATAGTGACCTTTTGAAGCTTATGATTTAATCATCAGAAAAAAAAAAAAAAGAATTATGAGAGGTTATGCTATTACACATTTCTAATATGTAAATTATTCAAGCCAAATACATTTCCTCAAGCTGTTTATCTTTAGTACAGTATTCATATAGGCTTAATCATGAAGCATATCATAAAAGCCCCACATTTAACTCTCTCTTTATATTATCCTTATTCTAGATGAAAGTGATTAAAGTGCAACCAACACCACGGAAGGCATTTTTTGTTAGAGCCTTTGTCATTCTTAATTTTGGCATTCATTTTAATTGTTACACCAGACATATATCGGTTATCGGTCTACTTGGTCTTTAATAATCGGTATCAGTATAAAACACATATCTGTCAATCTCTAATCCTTACTGCCAAAAGCTGCAAGACAGTTGGATTGGAAATGCTATTGATAAATAAAGAGGTAATTTTCTTTAATTAATATCAGTGCAGTTGGGTTATTTTGACTAAATAAAAAAATACAGCTAACTAACAGAACAAAAATATGATAACTCAATAAAAAACATGATTTACTTAAATTAGTTTTTGCAATTAAGCTCTTCACATACTGGAAGTTTGTGCAATGCACATCTGCTCTGTGAGGCTGAAATGGCAAAACACAGCATCCCAACTACTTCAAACACTCTTCAAAGTGTGTACCTTTGTGGTTGCTAAGGTGTTCTGAGTGGTTGCTAAGAGGTTACTTGCTGGCCCAAGTCGTAAAAGAGCTTAATTGGATAATTCACCCAAAAATAAAAATTCTGTCATTAATTACTCACTCTAATGTCTTTCCAAACCTGTAAGAACTTTATTAATCTTCACAAGATGAAAACAATATACAATATTTTTTATGAATTCCAACAGCTCTCTGACCCTCCATAGACAGCATTCTTACACAATCCTGTAAACACAGCAAGAACATCATTAAAATAATGCATGTGACATCAGTGGTTCAATGAAAAGTATTAACAATCATGCTTCCTTCACCAAGCACTACTAATTATTTCCAATAATAACAGCCGAGCACAAGGCCCATTAGTCACGCTATCGATTCAACATAACATTCAAAATGACCAGTGTGTCTCGCTCACACTGTCCTCCGCTTTTATAGTCAGATTCCTCTAAAGAACCTGTGATTTAACAATTCAACTACATGCTCTTTCCGGCCCCCTGATAAATGCATTGAATTTCTTTTTTCTCTTGAGCTTGCCTCATTTTTCTCCACCACTTCAGAGGGTCAGGGATGAAAAATGGAAAACAGAAGAATAGTCTGTTCTAGTTATTTTCCTGAGCAGGCACAGAGCTGGAGGAGAAGATAACTCCGTAGAGGTGTGACATCCCGAAATAATGCCACTGTTTCCACAAGCCATAATCAGCGCTTTTCACAAGCACTTTTTAGCTCGGTGTGTCACAGCATTTAGAGTTTTACTCACAACAGTGTTTCCTTTCTTTGTCCGCTGGAAACAAAAGTTGGTTGTGAAGGGAAATCAATGCGCCAGAGTTTGAATTTTTTTCTTGACATCTTTATCTTGATCTCGCAGTTGCTGCGTTTTGAACCGCTACTTGCCACAAGTATAGGAGCGTCGATTTAACAGACAGCTTTTATTGCTGGTTGTTTGAAAATAGGCCGTGGTGAGATATACATCGATTTATATATAAATATAGTGGGATACACATATATTTTAAGAGCGGGGAGGCGATACAAGGCGGGAGAGTTCCCATTGCTGCGCAGTTTGCTGTGGAAGCATTTTCACAGGCCAAACAATACAGAGTGAAGAGTCTGCATTTCTCACAATGCCACCACTCTCCCACCCACACACACACACAAACACACACAACACATAAACACACATGCACACAAGCAAACTTTTGCTTGCACACAGATATAAAACAAGGATATCTCAAAGTATGGCATTCGGTTTAGCCTAGAAAAAAATGACACAGGCCTATGCATTTATATATGCGGCATATGCTGTAGACGAGAATATTAGTACTTGTAACACATTTTTGCTCATTTATTCATTACATGTTAATATTTGAATATATGCCTTAAATCGTCTTGCCAGCCATTAAACACCTTAGCCATACAATAAAATTCTCTGCTTAAGCACTGCTCAAATGTACAAATCTGTGTGTTCAAATTAATGTTAAACAAAAGACAATGCAAAAAACAAAAAACATTTGAAAAAAAATAATTTTTTAAAAGAGAGATAACTGCTTAGAAATAGATGCTTTGGTGCATGCAAAAGAGCAGCATTCATTTAAAATAGAAATCTTTTTATTGTAACAATTTCTTTACTGTCAGTTTGATCAATTTAATGTGTGGCCTAGCCGTATGAAAGTATAAATGAAGATC
>JAUYWG010000061.1:5960129-5980943 GCA_034779775.1 Enteromius afrohamiltoni | reverse complement strand
TCCCGGTTGGAGCGTTCTCAGATCAAAGGCGCGTGATTAACCTGCTCACTCGCGCTTTCTCCGCGTTTGAGTCTTCCGTCACGCTACACTGGGACTCTCCCTGATCATTCATTTCTTGTCTGCCTCCGTGACATAATGTAATTAACCCCCTGGGGTCGGCAAATGTAAAGCTCAACTGCTTTAGTGTCTTCTTTCAGGTTCTCAGATTCATCTGCAGTGTTTTTCACTGATACCTGTTCTTTTATATTAGCCTCTCTACAAATGTTCAATGACAGCTGAACTTCATCAGCCTCATAAAGATATTTATTTAAAATACAGATGTAGAAAAAAAAACAATGCTTTTTTGTGATTCAGATTTGTGATGGTTCTTGCATTTTTCTCACTCCAAACCACTCCAGCGCATTGGAGACCTCAAGATGAATTCATGATTGTGATAATGGATGTGCTGGAGCGCACACACTAGCTTAATGTTTGAGACATCACACACACACTAACACAAAGCAGAAATTGTAGCATAATGTGTTTGATTTTATTTAGTGTTTGGCATGTCTTTCTCTTTTTCTCTCTTGCGGATAGAAAAATATTCGCATTCGCTTCAGATGGAGCACTTGCAATTGGATCATCTCGAAATCTCCCAGAGTGCCATGCAGGCTCAGTTCCCTTAAAACCTTTAGCCTATCATAGAGAAGCATGAAATACAATCTTTGGCCCTTACCGCCTATCAGAGTTAAGCATGAAAAAATCCCTCCCGATGCAGGCTGAAAGTGTAGAGCTCGGGATAAAGTACTCTTCTGCAGCCTTTAGATAATGCAGCTGGCCTGAAGCTGGTTAGAGCCGAGATGAGAGAGAAAAAGAGAAAACAGGATTGAGACAAAGTGATTCGAGTTGAATCAGAGAATTCTTTGAATGAATAAGTTTGGTTTCAGAATTCAGTTTGAAAAAGCATTACAAAATGTAATATTTATTTATTTATTTATTTGAATCAATTAAACTGAAATTTTCTCTTCACGATTCATTATACATCGTCAACCTGGTTTCTGGATTTCATTACTGGAGATGATCACTCTTCAGCAGAACAGGAAACTTAGAAGACTGGATTGTCAACGTGAAGGACATTTATTTAAACACAAGGAGGAATTTCACAAGGAGTGAAATAATTTCAAATACTCCATTTAATGTCTAAGATCTTTACATGAACATGTTTACCTTTTTTCACAAAATCTCAATATTTTCTGTTGCAATTCGAGTTATTTTCTTCAGTTACTGATCACAATTGTTAAATTCTAAAATTAGGGTTAATTAATTCATTGAATATTAAAAAAATACATTCGAAAATTGGCTCAGAATCAATCAAACTTGGGAAGACAGAAGTAGCAATCATGTCTTCATGTACATTTTTTCTGGAAGATCACGTCTCCTTCAAATGCTTGTCTAAAGCAAAAATGCTATGAAATGCACATCATATTTTGTAAAACAAGCACTAGTTTTGGAATCATCACCCCAAAATGAGTAATAAACAAGTATTGTATATCATTCAGCAAAATGTAATAAACCGTGTAATAACATAACATTCAATTATTTAGTGGCAGAATTTGAAAATGCTTCAACTGAATCAGTCATATTTTGAATCAGTTGAATGTTGAAAATGTTTTTTGTTCATTAATTGATCATAATAGTTAAAAAAAAAAAAATGAAATTCGAAGTCAATCAGTCTTTCAATCAACATTCAGTACATCTTCTCTTAAAAGGATGGCTTGAGCTTGAGCTCACTGCATTGACCATGCATGTGTGTGTGTGTTTGTGTGTATGGTTTCAGGTTGTGTCCTTTTCTTCTCCTGCCAAAAGCTGATGACAGGTGAAAAGCCCTCAGTGCCAGTCTGCTGGTGTCACATTGTGATGGGCACTTTGACCGTCAGTTCACTCAGCTTAGCCAAAGCTTGTTTTTAGATAGGTTTGGTACTAGACCTGTCTCACCCACGCACCATTCAGCCAGGTTTACAACAGAATTCTCCCACAGTAGTTCGATGATTTATGTATTTCTGCAGAATTGTTGTCAAGACTGGCCAAAGAGAGAAAAAAACACCACTCCTCTCAAAAAACCACACAGCAAATGTAACATTTAATGCTCACCTCATTAAATATTCATGCACTTTTGTCGCAAGTCACAGCAACTGTCACACATTGTGTTTAGTTTCAGTTTCTGAGGGGAAAAGTAAAAGGGTGTTAAAAACAGTGACGGCAAAGACAGTTTTATTTTTGGGGTACATTTTCAGGAGATAAAACACAACCTTATCAGATTTACATGTTGATGTTTCTGCATAGCCTATGAACTAGCAAAGTATTCATACAGATCAATGTTAATTAACTGCATGGATATGCAAATAAGAACTTAAACTAAGTTCCTCTCAGAATTTCTTTTACTGGTTTTTTACTCTAAGGCATATTTTTGGAAACAAATAAGAGAGTATGTTGTCCAGTTAGTAAAATACTTGAATGAATTAACTGGAGTTTTACATTAAAAAACTAAATCAATTAAACCTTGTGTTAATTACACAGTAGAGAGTGGTTTAATATTACAAACTCACTACAGGGGGAAAAAACTGTGCTGAGGTACATTCAAAATAATAAAAATAATTAGGCACAGTTAAGACACCATAAATATCTTTTAATAAAGGCTGAGGCTAATCAAGCTATTACATTCATCTGTCATGTTGCTAATACAAACACAATAATTAGCTAGGAGTTTGCTGGTAAATCAAACTTCTGTTGTTGTTTATGCGTTTATTAAATTGTTCATTGTTATGTTGTAAGTATGCATATTGTTAAGATTATGCAGTTATTAGCAGTGTTGGGAGTAATGCGTTACAAAATAATAATTTTACATATTACAGTAATAAATAAGTTTTTGCTTTAACGCAGTAGGGTAAGGCATTACTAATCAAGTTTATTACGCTTACTTTACAACACACTCTTAGCCGAAATTTTAATTGTTCAAAAAACAGCAAGACACCACATTAATGTATAAAAAATGACGCAAGTCAGCTCTATTTTCTGTTTGTGGTCAGTTATTATCCATGTGTGGTGTACAGGTTTGTAAATTAATAAGATTGGAGCATTTTTGTTCATTAAATATAAGTTTTCAGTTTTTTTTAAGTAACGTTCGTTTACCATTTCAAATCATCACAACTTGCCTAAAATAAAATAAAACATTTTAAGCATATAACACTGTTTAAACGTTAAACCTGCACTGTAATAACATGTGCGATAGTATAGTGGTATATTTACCTTGTGAGGAGAATCTAAAGCAGGCTCTTGCAGCACACGGAGGAACCAGTGCAACCACTTGCATTATTTTCCAGTGGAAACAAAAATGCAGACGGCGTCATTTTTTCTGATAGGCTAAAAAAAAATCACAAAAACCAAAACTCAGCGGAAAAAAAAAACATGAACTAAAAAAGCTTTAAATGACCACTTAACAAAATAAAAAAGAGATCGAAAACAAAACCTCTTTCATTATAATTTTAATCCATAAAGACGACTTAAGGTGCATCATAGGAGATGGCGAGTCTGGAAATGTATTTTTGTGACACAGACTCAGAAAACACCAAATAATTTAAATAACTTCCTGCTATTTTCCTGACATATTCCTGGTAATTAGGTTACTTTTGCTAATGCTGTGAACAAGCTTTAGTCTATTGCGTGTATTTGAATGCCTTACATTGTAATGTAAGGCATTACTTTTAAATAGCAGTAACAAGTAATATATAATATATTACAGTTTTTAAGTAACTTGCACAACAATGGTTGTTAGTAATATCATACATGCAGTAAATTGAAGAAATCATAAAATTTGTTGAATTTTATATAGTGAATTGGTCACGCGTTATATTAGTTAGCCTTAAATACTATGCATTTGCATTATAAAATAAGCACTATGTACATACTGTGTTTATATTGTATTGCAAAACACTTTTGCTATTATTGAGGTGGGATGTGGGTAAGGTTAGGGACAGGTTTGGTGGTATGAGTAGGTTTAAGGGTTTAACTTGTATAGTCAACAGTGTAATTATAAATGTAATTACAGAAATTAATTACAGCTTTAATTTCATATACTGTAGATATTTTTATAAATAAAAAAAATACAATGTAAAAATATGTGTTTAAACCTATTCTCATGAAAATATGTACCTCTGTGCACTTTTTGTGCAACACCATTTTTATGTACCTTACTTTACGTTTCTGGCGCTAAAACACGGGTTCAATATGTGAACCATCTTTTGATGCAGCTGTGCACGTTTCACCTTTTACACAGATTTGATATGTTTTGTCGAACCGTAGTTATACACAGGATTCGATCTGGAGCTTTGTAAGCTACCTAATAAACCTACTGTCTTTGAAAACCCATAGATATACTTTTATTATCATTAATATTTGATCCTTCCCTGCAGTTGTCAAACTGTTATGTATATTCAATCAGTGGCTAAAGAGAGAATACATCCCCATGTAACATCATTTGACCTTTAATTACTGAACCTAAATAACCACTTGACATTTCCCCTCTGTGTGTCTCCAGGTACGTCCATACCTTGTATCTAGGAGTGCAAAGCCGTTGGCATGGCGGCCCGGGTCAGAGGCATTTCTACTGGCGTCTGATGTTCGAGAGCGCTGACATCAACATGCTGCGGCTGCTGGAGGCTTTCCTGAAGAGCGCGCCTCAGCTCGTGCTGCAGCTCAGCATCATGATCCACAGCAACTACATACTGCCCCTACAGGGTGAGATTGCACACACAGAGCTTTCCCAGGTGGCCACATGAGATGCTTTTAGTTGGGCATATTTAATGAGGACTGTTGAGAAAGAGAGAGAGGACAGAACGCTTGTGTGATTGTGCTGTGATCGTTATGACTTATTCATACGGCCACTCCGGAGAAGACGTTTGCTTGTGATGAATTAAACAAAACATTTAACACGCTCCTCTCTGTGCAATGACATATGACACAACTCAGCTACGAACATGGGAAAAAGACAGCAGTATATCATATATTAAATAGAAAATGATTTAACAATTATTTAATTCAACTTAGAATTGCTAGAATAATATTATAATACAGTCTATTATTACAATCCCATTATATATTATTACAATGTAATTATTATTATTTTATTATTATTATTAATCAGATATACAATTCAATTCAAAACGATTTTAATTATTAATAATATAATAATATTTAAAATAAATATTTAAAATAATATTATTAATTATTATTTTATTATTATTTTTATTATTTTATTTAGTTTAATTCAAGAATGATTTCTGAAGAATCATGTAATACTCAAGACTGGAGGAATGATTCTGGAAATTAAATTGTAATTTAATTGTAATAATATTTTATAATATTACTGTTGGTTTTTTTTGTCTTGGTGATAAAATATTTTTTTCTTAAAGGGGTCCTATTTTGCCCCTTTTCCAAGAAAGAAGTTTTAGGTTTCAGGTTTCGGTTAACACCATTTGTAGTGTTATGAGAGTTCAGAAACAGTGCTTACTGACTTTGTGCTATTTGTTTTTATGAATCTTTTTCAAGCTCAAACAGCAATATTACTAGATAAACTTGCAAGTGTAAAAAAAAGAAAAAAAAGTAATAATAAGAATATATGTCATTAAAGTAAAAAAAAAATTAAATAGACTGCTTTCTCAAAAGGCCACCGCATGCCACTGAGAAAGAGAAAGGTACTCAGGAGACAAAAACATGAGAAGAAAAGGGAAAAAAAGGAGAGACAAGAGGGTGGAATGAATGGTATATAGCAGGACAGGGAGCTCAGAGGTACTCGCTGTAAGACTGAATAGACTCATAGATGTTCTGATTAATTCTGGGTCATGGGTTTGGTTACCACCTACCACAAAGAAAGGCTTTTGCTTGTTTTTCTTATCTTCTTTTGCTTTTTTCCCCTGCGTTTTCTGATCTCATGGCCCTGCCTGTCAGTCTGACTCAGACCTTTGACCTTTACATTGTGTCAGCAAATCCATTTGAAAGTGAGCATCTGTATGCTGCACTAGCTGTGGAGAGCAGAGCACTTGAAGTGAGGACTGTGAAGTATACAGTCTCCTACACTAAGATGTGTTTTATTATAATTATACACGTTTCATATTGATTTTTACTGTCATGAAGTAGCTTCAAGTAGCTAGCAAGTATAAGGGCATTGAGATGTTTTATTTAATCTAAAACAACATTAATTTACACATATCTCTGATTTAAACCTTTGAACAAAAAAACTAAAAAACTATTTCAGTACTTTTTTCCAGTAAAAACATTACAAAAAATGCTTTGGGCATTTTTCCAATAGGATTTAACATCCCACCAATGGAATCCATCACATACCAATAGACACCATTATACTTTTAATTAAAACCAGTACAATCCCCATTATAACCATTAAATCCATTACATTTTCTATTGTGTTTTGGGCAGGATCCTACTTTTGTTTTGCTTTTTCTGCAGGGAAGCAAACCACTGTTAAAGTTGGAAGGTTTGATTCATTTGAGTGAATCAATTCAGTCTCTCTGTTTCAGTAACAGATTCAAAACTCCTTAATGATATGTTTCTGCAATCAGTCAAAAATCTTCATTGTCTTCATTGTATTTTTTCTGTATTATATTGCAGATATTAGGGATTTTTGATCTTTCTTGCAGTGTGTAACACAGTTTGAATGAAAACATCCTGCAAAGTTTAAATATGAAAGTGTATGAAGCTATTGTCTCTCCACAAAAATAGAGTTATTGAAACAAGTAGATTTTAAAAAAGTCCAAAGCCGTTTCATGTTGACATCAACATGAAACATTAGCATATTGGCAGCCCACTTTACTTGTTGCATGCACAGACCTGGAAAAACCTGGTCTGAATGAAAAGGCAAATTCATTCTTTGCCACTAGATGCCACTTTTAGAGTGTTAAAACACAATCGAACAATCATGGGAGGGGTTTGGAGAAATGAACCGTTGAACCTTGCATCCATTTGAGCCAGTTGTTTGGGACTCTCAAACCTAAAATACAAATCTTCCATAACCCATATATGGGTTATGGAAGATAAAGCATAAGATTTGAATGAATAGAATAAATATCTCGGTCAGACTTTATTTTAAGTCTATTTTAGGTTTAATTTTTGCTGTTGACCAAACATTAACAAATTGTTTTCAATAAACTCCTATTTTGCTGCTTATTATTAGTTAGTTAGGTAGTGAGGTAGTCTAGGGATGTAGATTAGAGTCCTGTATAAGTACTAATAAACAGACAATATGTTAATAATAAGCATGCTAATAAGCAACTTAATAGTGAGAATTGGTCCTTGCGTGTATATATAGTCAAAATCAGATAAAAAATATTGTTAAACCACTTGTAAATCATTTGTGGTCCAGCTTAAAATGTTGTAATAATGTGACTAAATTCCCACAGGTAAAAATAATGCTCTTCTCACACAAAACTCTAACTAAAACCATGTTATTAGTTTAAAAGCATTACTTACCAACACTTGCTGTAGGTGATGCTTTCAAACCAGTAATGGAGGCTTGGGCTGTTTGGTTAATCACTACCATAAGAAAGTAATTCACAGAGGAGCATTTTAAGGAATGAAACAACACAGACATGGCATGCAAATTAACAGCGCCATCAGCAGGCACAATTCATTCTTTGTGAATTCCCCACTGTGTGCTTTAAGGTCTTTGAGGTCTCGTGGAGAGTCTTTATTCTTTGACTGTATCTCTCATGAAGTCATTAAAAACAATCTAAAAGCACAATTGCTTTTAATAAAATGCATTATGCAAACATCTCCTGCGTACATTTGTTCCACCACATCTTCTGGCAGTTAGCAACTCAAACGTCCCTCTTCTCTCTCTCAGCACTGGCAGCGCTGGGCTTTAACTTGTCTTATCCCTTTCTCTTTAAACTGCAGTCTAATCGGAGGCAGTCTTTGTGGCAGTGGGCTTGCGCTGCGTCTGATGTTTGATTTAATTAAGATTGCCAGCGCATTGCTCAATGAGAGCCTCTGAAATAGAGGCCAGGAGAGAACGGGGAGAGCATGCGGGCAAGCTGGAAGCGGAGCGGGAAAACGCAGACTAATGCTCACGGATCTCTGCTAATTAAGACGTTTACTTAATCTGCATCTGCACCAAATGAGTTGCTCAGAATGAGAGCCGAGACAGAGAATGTGAGTAAGATTGAGAGAAAAAAGAGTGAACACTCGATAAACAGCAAGGGTCAGTTTCCTTGAAGTGAAAGAGTATTTCTTATTCCTTGCAGTATTTATTCTACTGGTCAACATGACCAATATATTTGCAAATATTTGTTGTTTTTTTAAGTATCGCCATCGAATGATAAATTATGTACACCCTCATGTTGCTACAAACCTGTAAGACCTTCGTTCATCTTCAGAACTCAAATGAAGATAAATCGGAGAGCTTTTTTTTACCCTGAATAAACAGCATGTTTAAGGTTTAGAGAGGTAGTAAGGACGATATTAAAATAGTCATAGTGGCATTAGTGGTTCAAATGTAATTTTATTAAGTTAAAACAATACTTTATGTGCACAAAAACCCAAAAAGAATGACTTAATTCAGCTATTCTTCTCTTCCAGGTCAGTCTCCACCATCACTCATGAGAGTAAAGTACCACTTTCCCTTTAATTCCACAAAGCTCGAAAAATCAGCTATTAAAGTGCCCCTATTATGCCATTTTAAAGGTGGCTAATATTGTTTTATGAGTCTCTTAAAACAGGTTTACATAAATGCAAGGTCAAAAAACACTTTAGTTTTCTCCAAAAATAGATTTAATTTCACCCGATTTCGAAATGATTCGTAAAAAACTTGTGTAAAGCAGTTAGAAGACTCAATCTAAACCCCTCCCTCCCGTGAGCCCTCACTGCTGTGATTGGTCATATGGCGCAGTCCTATATGATTGGTCTACCGCTACAGCGTTCCACAGAGCTTGTGCCAAAACTACCGTGGACATGCTCTTGTAAGCGAATTAGGCACACCTCAATGTAGTGACCTTCAGCATTGCATAATGCATAACACTGCGTTAAACATCGTTTATCATTATTTAAGCCACATTTACACATAGCCGGGTATTTAGAGAAACAAATATTTCCTCCCCTCTGTAGAACGTGTGCACACATTATGCAAATATGTTAATTCGAGACATGTGGCCGTGACAGAGAAAGATTCAAATTGCTGACGACTCGTTTAGGCGAATGTGAGCCGACTCTTTTTTTTGATAGACAATAACTATATTTATCGTGCGATGTCAGCGTCACAACTTTGCAGATAGTTTATGTTCAAATACAGCTACATGACACACTGCATGAAAGATCATATTTGAAAAAGCATGACAATGTGATGTTTATCTGCTTACTCTCAGGGCATCCAAGATGTAGGTGACTTTGCTTCTTCAGTAGAACACAAAGATTTTTTACTTAAACCGTCCAATCCAAAGCTCTGAGAATTAAAAAAAAACATACACAGACGAAACCAAATTAAACCCTACGGCTTGTGACGATACATTAAGACACAAAACTGTCTGTGCAAAAAGCTGAACAGTATTTATATCATTTTTTACTTCTTATACACCACAATCTATAACTGAAATCATTCACAACATCCGGCACGTGCTCTGGCACATAGATATAGATGTAGATTCTTAAGTATTGAAACCAATAGAAACAAGACAAGTCAGTCGGAGATTGTGGTGTAAAATAGGTAAAAATTTATTATAAATCGTTTATCGTTATATACTGATCGTTTCATGTCTGAACACCTCAATGTATCGGAACGAGCCATAGGGTTTAATTGGATTTTGTCTTAGTATGGTTTTTTTGTTTGACTCTCAGAGCTTTGGTTTGGTTGCCAGATGACTGACAGACTGCAGTGGTTTGAGTTAAAAATCTACTGAAGAAACAAACTCACCTACATTTTGGATGCCCTGGGGGCAAGCAGATAAACATCAAATTTTCAGTTTTAAGTGAACTATCCCTTTAAATCTTTTGAAGTATGCTAATCTAAAATGGAAGTTTTTGTGTGTTCATTTTCATGTCAACAGGTTTTGAGAACATGAAAAAAGAGTGAAGTTTTTAAAATAATACCATTATCATTTTCATGTAAACCACAAATATGTGAAAATGGTGATGTCATCTGCATGTGCATTGCAAGTTTGCTTAGTGTTTTGATACAAAGCGACATCAACTAGCCTGCTATGCATAACACAGCATTCTGTGTATTATTAAATCTTAAATTATTGTAATTTCGGTCCCACTTTATATTAAGTGTCCCTAATACCTGTGTAGTTAGATAGTAACTAGATGTGTATGTAGTATGTAACCACAGTGTAAGTACACAGTGCTACATAGTATCTACAGATGTAAAATTTCTGTAACTTCTGTAACACTTGTAACAACCCTCAGAATGGTGTGTGTAAGTACAAATGTGTAACAGGACACTGGTAACAACACTTTTTTTTTAGTAGTCATGTAACAGGAATTACAGGAATTGTAACAGCAGTATGTATAAGAGTAACTGGAACAGGGGGTGATCAGGGGGCGTAGTTGGGTAGGTTTAGGGGTATGTAAAGTAGGTGGAGTTGGTGGAGTTAGTGCACCTCTGTAATACCAGTGTATATATATATGGTATCTTCTCAGGAACTGCCCACTTAATATAAAGTGTAACATTCCAACCACAATTTATATGCAAAGCCTGACATCAGAGTAATTACATGCTAAATGTCTATTCAATATCAAGTGTAACACTTTATTTACCAAAAAGTGCTGTTAGTATTGTTACACATTTGTACTTTCATTACCAAAAAGTGTAGTTACCAGTGTCCTGTTACACATTTTTACTTACACACACCATTCTGAGGGTTGTTAAAAGTGTGAAGTTACAGAAATATTACAGCTGTAGTATTACAGCTGACTTTGGATAAGCCATCCTGAAGGGTTTGAAGTGTTTAAGGGGGTGTAGCTGAAAGTATAGCTCCCTAAAACACACGTGTGTGTGCATGTGTGAGACAGGAGAGGAATCAGAACAAAGCAAATCTGCCGAGACCCACCAGATAAACAAACATGCAGTTAGATGTATTTAAGCGCTGATCCTCACGATAACATCAGCTCAGTGTGGAAGCCTCCTGAGATAGCTCCATATCTCTCAATCACACACATTCACACACACCTCTTCTTCACCTTTCCACTCCACCTAGTGCTCTAGGGTACTCGCAAACACAATATAAAGCGCCTGTCTGTCTCCCTGTCAGCAAGTCAAACACACACGCTCACACTTGCTTTCTCTAGAGAAACATCCTCTCAGGCAGCTGGGGAACAAGCCCTGCGATTTGTTGTCTCAGCAGGTGTTGTAGCTTCTGTGAAAACTAAAACAAAAGCAACAACCGTTACCAAACTTTGAACCAATTTTTTTCCTGCCATCACTCTAGAAAGAGCAACTCGCACGTCTCTGCTAGCTCACATCAGTTTCTGTTTCATAAGAGCCACTGTGATGTCTGCAATTAAAATCGCTTTGTATCTTTGCCTCATCAGAATCTGTTCTCGCGAAATGTGTCTGTCATGACGCAAGGTATATTCGCACATTCATATATTATGAGTCCAGATAGGCTAGAGACATCAATTAGGGCCTGAATTATTCATGTTTTGAAAGTTAATTATTCAATCGCATGTTCAATTAGAAATGAATCACATCAGATCTAATTAAATATTGAAGGCAGAACTCTGAGAATGTGGAAATGCAGTTACTTTTAATGATTCTGATTAGGTTTTATATTTAGCACTTGCACATTTCAGGCTATTTAAATGGCCTCAGCTATAGAGAAGCTGCACGGATGCAGCATTTACGGCTAAATTACATAGAAAGTAGTGATATTTTAACATCATTGAATAAAAACAAACCCTTAAAAAATTATTTAATGCTATTCATCCTTGTATATAAGTCGGGTTGTCTAATTAGAATGTCTACATTAGAGTCACTATATACTGTGCTACAGATTTAAGACAGGCTTAAAATGTATTTTCAAGAAGTTTTGTTCAATTACATTACATTTTCTGTATCATAAATACAATGTGTGTGGTGGTTCCTGACCTGCTGAAAGTTGCTACCTGCTCTATGCATTTACATGAATGTAAACGCTTCTAGCTATGCAAGCTTGATTTTGTGCATCACTGCCTTTCAAAATGTGTCAGGGTGCAATTCAAAATGAAACACACTGTGATCTCAGCCACAAGGCATTCCCTGCTGAAAGAGAAAAAAATGTGCTGGTCACCAGCATATGCTTTGGTTTCTAGTCCCCAGCAAGGGATCCTGGTGCAAGCTTCCTGACAAGCATAACTAGCAAAACATCCTTTTTGATACAGCATCACCAGGAAAATCATGCAGTGATCAGCACAGATAGCCCTGTGGACATCATGCTAACATACAGTTCTGTGCTGCAGGTGTACAGAGTTCAAATCAGTGCTTGAGTACTGTGCACTGTACTTACTAAATCTATAGATATAAAACCGTGCTATCATAATAAAGTCAAAAACACCAAAAATTAGAAAAGAAAAGAACAACCATGCGGTGAATATAGTACCATGTTTAGACTATTTGTCATGTATCACAAACTAAAATAAATATTGTCTACCGGTTTAACAGCAAAGAAATTTGAGAGCTAACTCTATAACCCTATGAGTTCTCATGTTTGTTACCAGAATAGTGCCACATGCATGCAATGCATTGGCCAAGCTGCTTTTGTATATTTTTTAAAGTTTGTATCCTTTCTTTCCTCGATATTATTCAAACTGTCTCCCTGTTCTTCTCGCTCTGTCTCTGTAGGTCTCTCTGCATCTGCCTCACTGGTTTCTCTAGCCTGGATGATCGCGTCCTACCAGAAGGTTCTGCGTGACTCTCGTGATGACAAGCTCCCCATGTCCTACAAGGCCGTGATTGTTCAGATGCTTTGGCACCTCTTCACCATCGGTGCTCGAACCATCGCCTTCGCCCTCTTCGCTTCGGTCTTCCAGCTTTACTTTGGGATCTTCATCGTGGCCCACTGGTGCGCCATGACCTTCTGGATCATCCAGGGTGAGACCGACTTCTGCATGTCCAAGTGGGAGGAGATCATCTACAACATGGTGGTGGGCATCATCTACATCTTTTGCTGGTTCAACGTCAAGGAAGGCCGTGCCCGTTTTCGGCTGGGTGTGTACTACTGTGTGACCTTGGTTGAGAACGTGGCACTCACCTCCGCTTGGTATATTTACAGGGGATCTCACACCTCAGACTTCTACGCCCTGATTATTGTGTGTGTGGTTGTGTGTAGCTTTGCTTTGGGAACATTCTTTATGTTCATCTATTATTGCCTGCTCCACCCAGACGGACCTATCATGGGAGCTCAGTGGAGCTGTGTGGAGGAGGGAATGGGGGTAATTGGTCTGGGAGGTATTGGGGAATTGGGAACCCCCTTGCCCCAACCAGACGTGGTTACTAGCCCTCCCAGAACACTCCAAAGGACTACTGGTGGAGATCGGGAGATTGGGGCTGGGGATCGAGACAGAGACATGCCAGTGTTTCAGGTAAGGCCTCCTAGTGTTCCCCCAGCTTCCTCCCCACGTCCCCCAAGAACTGAGGGTCCCGTTATCCGCATCGACCTGCCAAGAAAAAGGTACCCAGCCTGGGATGCCCACTTTATTGACCGTAGGCTAAGGAAGACCATCCTGGTGCTGGAGAATACATCTCCCGTGACACCTCGCATACAGTACCAGAGCTTCAGCAACCCCAAAGAAGTGACGGAGTACGAGACTACGGTGTAGTGTTGCTCATACCTCCACCTTCCACAAGACATCTCTATGCAGAGGTGGAACTCAGCCGCCATGAGGTTAAGGTCTGATCCTTGACGGTCGGCATGGTGCTACACAGTGGGGCATGTTTGGCATCCCGATGCCTGGGAGCGCATGACTGTTGCACATCAGGCTGGACGCAGTGTTTACATGACCTGCATGGGACGTAAAAATTGGAAAGGGACTTACCTTTCAGTCCATGCACTGAACATATAAAAAATGACAGTGATGAGAAGAGGTGGACATGTGTAAAATATAGATGAACTGACCAATCGGTTTTCCTCAGGACCAGCCTGGCTGCTGTATTGGTCTAAGCTTAATGTTCAGTGACCTGAAAACAGTACAAATTGTGTATTATTTGCTTCTGTGAATGGTAAGGTTAGCAAGTCCAATCATCCATTTCTTCAAAAGAGTTCTTCTGTAATTATTGACTTATTTATTTATTAGATTTATTTTTTATGACTCTGTGGCCATGTCTTTGATATAATTCTTCTAATTGAATATTCATAAATAGATATTATCTTTTGTTATATGTATTTACAATAGAATGGTGCCAGCGTGTTGGTATGAATGTTTTTTTGGGTTTGTATGGTCATGCTGCATTGTTTATCTGTAAAGATAAAGAAAAATTGTCATATAGTAAGACAAAAATCTGTGATCTAATGTAGGTGGATGAAAATAATACTGTAAAACAAAAAAAGATTCAGATGACAGCCTCGGAAAAGTAAAAAACAAAAAAAAATTGAATATGCGTGTTTGAGTGTTTCATGAAAATGGATTTGGGAACACCAAGGAACATAAAACCTGCAAACGTCTGAGTATTTGTATTGCATTTTACAGAAAGAAAAAACACAAATGATAGACAGCGATTTCTAATGCTGTATGTGAACTGTCCTTTTAGTATCCAGAGCAGCGAGTTAGTTTGCTCCATCTGCAAGCCTCAAAACCCTTTTACATCTGTATGTGTTCATTTCACTCATTATATTGTTATTTGGAAGGGGGAGACCATTGCTGTGGTTATGAGGAGTTTAGATTCTGAATTTTTGGGGGCTTTGTGGCTTGGCAAGAGTGAATGCTCTTCTTAGCCATGAAAAGCTGCTGACTATTGGGGACAACAATGTTTGTGTGTGTGCTTGAGAGAAAGAAAGACTTTTTTGTCACCTCATAAAACCTTAAGACCTCTTTTTAGTTTTAACTGCTTACCCTACTCAGCTCTTTTCCAGACTTTTTTTTTTGAGTAACAATTGTAAAGAAATAACCGCAATTACAAAACCATCACAAGACATCAGCTGAAGTGTTTCTCTCTGTCTTTCTCACTCCCTCTGTGAGGTCTTTCGAGGTCTTGCTTGCTGCATTGAAATTCTATTGCCTGGTTAAAAACCAAGCTTGAAAACCCAGAGTCATGGTGGGTAATTGCCAATGACAAGAACCCTGCTGTCCAGTCTGAAGATCCTGATGGAGAGCAGATGCAGTTTGGGGATTGTAATCATGCTGCCCTATAATAGGATATTCACACATACAGTGATTGTATTGTTGGAGGTCGTGGAGTAAATAAGTTGTTGTTCATAGTGCCTGTTCTTTGCTCTATGGTGGTCTCCACACCTTGCTCAAACCAGGAGCCGGTGGCTTAAACTGCTTAGAGAAGATTGATCATAGCTTTATGGTCAGTTACAAAAAAGTAGCTCTTTCTAGTTTGAATCCTGTAAGACCTAGATTGCTTTTCGTGTTGGTCTGAATGAAAATCATGTGAATATTGAAAGCTTATAAACACTTGTTTAAAAGGAATTGACCGATCACTGGAGGGGTTTGGAAAAATTATTTCTTGAACTAATTGTTTGGAAGTCGCTGAACAAATAAGGTAAAAATAAATTCATGTTATAAGAAAGTGTTTTTTGACCTTGCATGCATGTCAACCAGTTGTTTGGGACTCCCAAAACCAAAATATAAACTTTCATAACCCATAATAGGGGCACTTTAAAAATTCTGCAACTCTGGTACTTATGGAAATTTGGTATAGAGGCACTACTTGTGTAGTGTTCGCCTTTGGATTGATTCCTTCAGCTTGTATTATTCTCAATCTGGATAAAAGCGCCTGATTAACGAATAAATTTAAATGTAAATGTAATTTGACAAGGAATCAGTTTTCCTACAGAAACGTGAAGCATTTGTATAGAAATTGCCACAGTGCGCTATCATTCATACAGGAATATCATGAACAGGATAAACAATTATCACTGCATGAATCAAACTCACTCTGAATGCTAACAACTTTTGCCCTAGATTTCACATCACATGCAATGTCTTGGAACTTCAAAAGTCGCTGCTCAATTAAATATATTTTTTTTTATTATTACTAACTTTGTCACAGTACTGCCATTTGATAAACTATATTGGTACACTCTGAGGATCATTTAACATTTGAATCAGTCGAGACTAATTCAAAATGAATTAATTGAACTCAAGACTCCAATTAGGTCATTGAATCTGACTTGCTGACTCAAAAATTGATTTTGATTTGTGAATGGGTTGATCAATATTAATCAGCTTAAGAGAAACTGCTACCAGTTATTTCAGTTCAAACGAGAAACAATGGTTTTATTAAATGGAGTAAAAAAATAAGATATTATGCATTGTAAAGTGTAAAATATAGTATGTTACATATAACAAACATAAATATCTGGTGACAGACAGAGCATGAGATGAAAGTCGTATTCTTTGACAGGTTGCTGTGGTAACTGCAGGATCATTTAGCAGAGGCTTCATGTGACGTGTGTCTGAGTGTGTTTGTGGTCTGAGAGCTTTTCCAAGTGGCCCCTCTCCTGAAAACTGACCCACCATTAGCTCTCCTCCTCCTCCACTCATGCCCTTAAGGGGGTCAACAGCATCCTCTACTGTAACAGTGCGCACACACACACAGAACACACACACTGGGGTTCTCCAGGTCAACAGTGCACTCTACAAAAGAAAGCTCTTCAGGAACATGTACGGCACATGTAATGCAATTTGCATGCAATAGCATATAGCTGAATGGAGCCAAACCTAAATGTGAGTTTTGTTGAACAGTGGAGATCTACTCCTAAAGGACGTTTTAGAGGGCTTTATGACCAGAGAATGAAAATTAAGTTCAGTCTTGACAATCAAATCCCAATGCCCAATCCCCTTTTTTTTCAAATATATCATGATTTATTATTGTTTTAGCTGATATTAGGCATTGTTCACCTAAACATTTGAATTACCCCAGGATTAAACTCAAGCCATCCTGGGTGAATTTCATAAAAAAAAAAGATGAACCACTCAAGGCTTTGGAATGCATGAGGGTGAGTAATTAATGACAGAACTTTTATTTTGGGGTGAACTAACCCTTTAGGAGAGTATGTAGGATCACGTTTGATTGCACAATGACTTCAAACACAAAAGCAGACTGCTTACTCCTCAGTGTCCATTATGGCCCAGATCATCTGCCACTAATTTCCATGGACTATCTGGCCACTGTCCCAGAATGACATTGGGTTTATGTGATCTGTTCCTCCTTAAACTGAGCTACCAGCACGTTCCCCTGGGCTGTTTAACTATCCAGATCAATCCAAACACAGAGTTTCTGACAAACTGCACATTTCTCCATGACTTGAGGAACGATTCTACGTGCCCTCATCATAAAGTTTCATTACATTCCTTTAGTAAATGTCATCGGGCGTAGTGAAAACTGCACTGTTGCACACAGTAGAATCAAATAGATTTCATTTCTAAGTTGAAACAGGTCAAACAACTTCAATATTACTTAAGATAACTATAAAACGCTCTTCCTGTATAGAATATAAAAGCATGGGTTTCTGTGCAGCTCAGACCAGAGAGTGAGCATGCCGTCTCTCTGCAGGTGATTAGGGAGCCGCTATCCTCATACCGTGTAGTCTCACGCTAAAGTGCCACTCCCCGCTGAAACAAAGTGCTGGCCCACACTGCCCCCCAGTGGATGCGGTGAGTAATTGCGCGAATCATTGGCAGAAGAACTGTGGTGCAATGGGTAAGGTCAAATTCAAACTTGAAAATTGATTTGGTGTTTCTGCTAAAAATGAGCAGACTAGTACTGTAAATGTTTCAATTTACTATATTATGCTATATTAATTCCATTATTCAGTCTTTTTTTTTCAGTTAGAACATATTTCCGATTAGAAGTGATGAAGTCTCATTGATCTGAGGTTTTTGAGTGAGAAATATTAATTGTTGTTACTTTTGACAGTGGAAAACATTCTGCAGACGCGTTTACTGAGTGTAGCTGAAAAAAAAACAATAGAAACCATCACATAATGGTTATAATGGTTTTAGTGGTTAAAATGGGAACTGTGTGGGAAACTGTAATGGTCCCTGTGGGTATCTACTGGTAATTTGCCACCTTCTATTGGTGGCTTTTTAAAACCACAAAATTCTAATGGAACGTTTATTTGTAGTGGAAACCATTGTAATTTCACAATGTGATTTCTTTTTTTTCAGCAAGGTTATCCACAAGGCCCTGTTTCACAGACAGGACTTAGACTAAGCCAGGATTAGGCCATAGTTCAATTAGGTCATTTAAGTAGAAAATGGTGTGCATCATGAGACAATACAAAGGTACTGTTATTTTATAAGATCAGTCCATGCAAGTTTCTTTCAGCTGAAACAGCTCAGACTTACATTTTAGTGTAGGACTAAAGCCTTGTCTGTATAGTGTTGACCGTGTGAAATAGTTGCTTACGCTGTCAAAATGTGCCATTGGAGAAAAGCATATTACAGCAAACTGTTCCAATCAATTTGGCTGAAATCGAATGCTAATCTTTTGATTTTGTCTGAAAGTTGTCCAAAAAAAAATGCTTTTGTTACTTGCAGTCGTTTATTGATGTCTCAGGCCTATTTGTTTCTTAGCATTATAACAGCACAAAAGCAACACGAAAACTCATTTTAATCTATTTTAATATTTGCAATATTCGCCTTTGGAGAGTCCATACGAGCATAGCTGAACAGATATGTGTGTGTTTACGTGTGTGTGTGTTTACAGCCCCATTTTGTACACTGTATGATTATGTGTTATCAGTAGTTTGAGTGTGGAGGTGTTTGGGATTTTAGATCAGAGTCTCTGGTGGAGTTTCCTGTCCAGCAGGAAATGTGTTTCCTGCACAGTCCTGCCTGGCTCCAGAGGGCTGAGAGGAGATTGGGCCTGTCCTACACAGGGACACACATACAAACACACACTCTTGCACGCAGCTAGCCATCAGGCTGCTCAATATGGACTATGAACCCAAGCGAGCTAAGAAGGTAAGTTCTTTTGTTTCATTGTTATACATTAAAACTAGCTGGACATACATCCAGATGTGCGTTTGAAGTGTGTCGCAGATTTTCTGTAAAGCTGATCATGTGATCTCTAATGTTTACACTTATGTGTGTACCCCATAATATACCAAAAACCTTGAGTGATAACTTTATGCTAGTAAGAAGTTAACTGAAATGTGGCGTTAGCTGAATGCAACAAATCATTAGGAATTTAATTTCTTACATCAAAACTGAAACAGGCCACAAAAAATATATTTAGTGGGTTCTGTTTTAAATAAAGGACAAAAACATACACTCCAAGGATTTCTTAGATAGATATAGGCCATGTGCAACAGCATCAGTGTTATATCCAGCACTGATCACATCAGAAATGCAGAATTTCAAAGCTTTAAAACAAAGAAGGATTGTGGCACAAAATGCATAACAAATATTTAAGATTCTGCTCTATTTCTGGGTCACTAATTAAACAGCAAATCCTCCCAGCAGCATAAGAGGCCAATTACAGCTTCATATTATCTTCAAAGGATTAACTTATTATGTATTGCTGTGGGGGGGGGGGGGGTCATTGTTGCTAAAGATAGTAGTTTAACGATGGAGTTGTGTGATGTGGTGGACAGTCAGGATGATTGATAAGCCCCATTAGATCACATCTGATAGTGAACACACACACCGTCACCGTCATGATGTGTGACCGATACACATTCCTTAAACACACACTGTTTAAATCAGCGGGTTGTCAGAGTGTGTTGTCTCTAATCTGTCTTCCATATCTAACAGCTGTCTCGCTGATGTCACAGTTTGAGCAGCAGGCTGATGTGTGTTACATCATCATAAAAGCAGATTTAAACAGGCTTTCACAAATCTGACGTCAAGTTAAATTATACACAACAGAACTAAAGGCTGATTTTTAGTTCATGTTCGCACAAAGCTTATATTACTTGAATAGTACAATGCTGTCTTAATATTTTGTATTGTATTTTGGTAAACTATAGAAAATTTGGAAGCTTGTTTCCACAACAGGGGAAAATTGCAACTATTTATCTTGCAATTCAGACTTTATATTCTGACAATACTGATTTATATATACTCTAAAAACCATCTTGGTCAAAAATGAGATAGTGACACTGAGTGAATGATTTTCAGACATACATAGTATATGTTTATCAAGTACTTTCAATTCAAATGTGCTAAAAAATACTAATTAAAAAATGTCAGATGTACTTAAAGGTACTTAAATGTACTTATTGCAAAATCTCACTACGTCTTATATCTCTTATGGAAACTCTTGTCTCAGGGCTTTGTAAAGCGCCTGGTGTTCCCTAAATCTAGCCGGCGACAGGCAGACAAAGGCAGTGTGTACCGTAGGCCCCTTCACACTGTCCCTCTCTACCCCCCTGACTACCTCATCCACCCAGAGAGACTCATCTACGACTATGTGGAGAAGGAAGTCAAGGTTAGTCTGACAACACAGAGCAAACACATCACATTCACATGGAATCACGACTGAATTTTATGGATGTCACCCAACAGTTCCTGGGACACTTGACATGGGTGTCATGTTCCCTGAACCCATCGAGCAGAGACGAGCTTCTGCAGCTTCTGGACACAGCCAGGGTGAGAGTCATTGTAATGTTATTCAAAAGATGACTT
>JAUYWG010000061.1:5922216-5960029 GCA_034779775.1 Enteromius afrohamiltoni | reverse complement strand
AGATAAACAACCAAACCAACATAAAGCAGATGAATTATTATCTTATTTAAAACTTTAAATTTTATTATATTTATTTTAAGCAATTCCCACATGAAAAAATATTATAGTTGTGAAGTGATTTGTGGCCAGGTATGGTGACCCATACTTGGAATTTGTGCTCTGCACACACACAGCAATGAGAAGTGATCAACAGCACACACACCGTGCAACAGCAGTGGGCAGCCATTGCTGAGGCGCCTGGGGAGCAGTTTTAGGGGAACAGTGCCTTGCTCAAGGGTCTCAGTCATGGTATTGAAGGTGAAGAGAGCACTGGTTATTCACTAACCCCACCCACAATCCCTGCCGAACCATGACTGCCTAATGGATGGGGAGTAATACTGTAATACAGTATTGTATTATGCTGTGGCAGTATGCTGTGGCATTCATTAGCAATGTGTTTTATAATATATACAGTATAATACATTTTATTATTGCATAGTTTAAAAACACTATACACTTGCTATACATTTTTAATAGTATTATTTTCATGTGGCAAATAATACATTGTGTCTGTCTCCATCTGTAGAAACTGAGGGTTTTGCCTCTGAAGACCAGTGTGGAACAGGACTGCATTCTCAGCCTGTCTGCTCGCTGTCTGCTGCTTACCTGGAGGGACAATGAAAAATTGCTGCTGAGAATCCCCACACATGAAATCGCGGCTGCCTCCTACCTACGGGATGATGCACTGCACCTACTGGTGCTCAAAACTGGTCAGTAGGAAATTAGGAAGGATGCACAATACCCTGGTTAACCTTGGTTACTATCTATTCTGTTTTAGTCAATTTGATTAGGTCATTTTAGGGATGCATTGCATATTTCTAAATTACCTTCATGTGTTTATTTGTAGCCAACAAATATTAGAATATATCAAAGATTAAAAAAAAAAACCATTGAGATGCAGGTGTTAAAACACATCCAGGTAAATAAGTAACAAAGTATGTAAAGCATGTGGGCAGTATGTAAACTGGAGAGAGATAACACATTGTATGTTAGTTATAGTTTGCATTAGTTATAGTTCCCATGCAAACCTTTAAAGTAAATAAGGATGGGAGGAATCTTCAATAACTGTTTGTATTCCCAGGTCTGAATGTGGACACTGTACTAGCTGGTGACAGTCTGGAGAACAGGCCCACTGGTTTGGAGAGCCGCAGACAAACTATAAGCCACACTGATCCCCGGCCTGCAGGGGGCACCATGGAGCGCCGCCACACCATCTGTGGTGTGGACTGGAAGCTCTCATCCCGCCATGAGCCTAAACAGAGCAGTGTGGATGGAGGAGGTGGGACAGGGGGTGGAGGAGGTGGTGGTGATGGTGACAGCGTAGAACAGAAACGTGTGAGTGGGAGTTGGGAACGTAGACAGACCCGGAAGCCATGCGGAGGTAGCTGGGAGAAACGACCAATGAGTGGGAGCTGGGACCGGAGGCCTGTGGGGGGCAGCTGGGAGCGAAGGGGAGGTGGAGGGGTCATAGGAGGGAGCTGGGAAAAGAGACACGGGCCTGGAGCTAAGCCAGGGGGAAGCTGGGAAAGGAAGCACACGCCAGGTGGGAGTTGGGAGCGCAGGCAGGCTTGCACAGGGAGCTGGGAGAGGGGAAAGTCCTACGGCAGCTGGGAGAGAAGGAACCATAATCCTCTGGAGCCCATGCCATGCCCTGATGCCTACTGCAACCTCATCATACTGGCTGTAGAGAACAGGGTGAGGTTATTCGCCCATTTAAATGGATGAATAGATGAATAAATGGATGAGTTAAAAAGCCTTTAAGATGGATGGATGGACAAAAAGGTTAAAAAATGAAGGATGGATGGGTTAATAAATGAGGGATGGGTTAAAGACTGTTAATGAGATTGGCTGGAGAAATGGATGAAAGGGTTAATAAGTGTGAAAAGGTTCAAGTGAGGCATGTGTTAAAATATTATTTATTGGATGGATGGGTGGATGGATGGATAGCTTAAAGGGTTAATAAATGATTGATAGATAGATAAATGGATGGATGAAAAAGTTAATAAGTGTGAAAAGATGGATGGATGGGTAGCTAAAAGGGTTAATAATGGATGGATGGATGGATGAAAGTTTTAGTAAAAGATGGATGAAAAATTGTGAGTTGGGTTAAAGCCAGTAGCTGGCTGGCTGGATGAATGTATAGGCAGCATTTGGATGCTGGATGAGTTAATTAGCAACGACGGATGAATGGATTGATAATACAAACATTGTAATTGTGGCAATTGGAGAAATAAATGATAACTGCTGCTGTATATATATGTAAGGTGATTGTGATAAATAAGAAAGTCCTGATTTTATCAGTGGTTGTGAGCTTCAGGAATTAGAGTGTCTCACGTTGAGCTGTAGTGCTCCTGCAGTGACCGTGCTAACAAGATGAGCTGTGTCAGCTGTGATGTAAACAGCGCGCTCAGAGTAGACTGCCCTGTGACGTAATGCCCAGACTTATGTAACAGCATGCTGTGTCAGTGATCTGTGTGTCTCTGTGTGTGCCTGCAGACATTAATATGGATGGGATTGTGTTGACCCACATTACAGTGTGGCTGCTTTTGTTGGTGTGCAGTATGTGTGTCTAAGAGAGAAAGGCAGGAAGATAAAAGCATTTTAAAAAGTTTTATGTACAGTAGCAACAGACACTGTGATTTTCTCTTCATTTGATTCTCATACTGATCCCCCACAGGATGCTGCAGAGGAGTATTGCGCGCTCATCTGTCAAATGTTTCAGATCATCTATGGACATCAGACCATTGAATGTGTTGACAGGGCGGGGTATCACTACACCATGCCTGACCGCTATTGGCTACAGAGGAGTGAGTGACATCACTATTGCTCTTTAGCAGACAGTTAACAGAAACCAAGTTACACAGGGATGAATGTCCTCATGAATAGAATAAGTGAATTTTAAATTCTTATTAATAATTGTTTTACATTTTAATATAATAAACATAAAATCACACACTATATGTATTATTTAAGAAATGCAATATAAGTCTTTCTAGCATCACTTTGTGGCAGATTGAGGATCCCGGAAACCCACTTAAAACTGTTCTAAACTGATTTTAATATATTTTGCATGTATTGTCAATGCATATTTAGAATGCACTCATCAATTGCATGCTTCGCAAGCACAAATTTATAACATGTAGTCTTTCTCCCTCCCATTAAATACTTGTCCAAGGTGACAGCTGCCTTACTGACATGACATATGGCTATGACACAGACTTCAGCTGCTGTAGCTCATAGTGAGTGTCTTTTTATGCATCATGATTCATGAATTATAATTACATTTGTACAATGTCTTGATTTTGTAAGTCATTGCCTCAGTAACCTGCAGCACACAATAGAAGCGCAAATGTGATTACCCTGTCTGCCACATTTTAAACTCATGGGCTAATTTTTGCCATTTGGAGCCCAGATCTGGAGGGCAAATATTGTTTGAAAAGCTATTTTAATATATATGAGGAAACGGGGGAGTGGTATTAAAAATAGCTTTTAAGCTCTGTCACAACTTTATGTGTGTTATCTCTCCGCACAGTAATGGTTCACAGGAAACGTTTGATCCGTATTATAGTGAGAACTACAGTGAGAGCTCATCTCTCTCCTGCCATGAGTCACATCGAAGCCTGGCCTCCACACACAGCGACTCTGAGCCCTGTAATGCCAGTCTGCAGGAGTACATGATCATTGTAAGATGCTTACACACAGAAAATGATGTAATAAGAATGACACTTGATTTACTTATCATGATTTACTCACCCTCATTTTGTTGCATGTTTAAACTATATGTACACATACACTGAGACACACAATCTATTTTGAAGCCTTTTGAAATCTTTTGAAGCCATATGATTCCTGGTAACGGAAACTTTTGAAATCAAGCAGCCTTGGGGGTTGAAATACGTAACAAGAGGATCAGTAAATGACAGTGTAATTTTCATCTGAGGGTGAACAATTCACTGCAGTTATCTAAATTATTGTCTCTTTCTAGTTTGTATTAAAGTTCTGTGTCCTGTTCTCATTGGTTAGTTGAGGAGTAAGCTGATGCCTCAGGAGATTCAGGAGTTCGCTCTGTTTCTGAGAGAATACAGACTTGGTGCTCCGATAGAGCAGTTCTGCACTGACCTGCTGCAGCTCTATGGAGACTCGCGCAAGTTCCTGTTGCTTGGTGAGAAACTCACAACACAGAATACAAAAGTCACCATAGATTCTCTCTCTTTTTCCTTCTTTTCCTCTCTTGAGGAATTCGAGTGCCTGTTTAAATCCAAGTAGCGTATTTGTTCAACCGTGTCTATTTCATTATGAAATCTGAAGTCATATTTCAAAAGTCATGATTTATCGGATTTGGCATTGTATACAGAGTTTGTATAATTGTTATCTATCTTTAGCTCATTAGAGCTAAATGAATATTCATGAGCACCTGGCTTTCACTGGAGCAGTCAACATCAAACTTTCACAGTGTGATAGAATTACAAAACTCTCTACTAACACTAGCCGAAGTGGGAAAAGAAACATGATACAGCCTATAAATAACTCCATGACCACGATTCAAAACAATAAATAACTCTGTTATCCCAGATTAGTCACAAATACATATTTAGATAGTGAGTCTTTAAATCATCGAAATGGATTATATAGTAAATTTCCACTGCGACACAAATTTGTCCAACCTGATTAGAGAGACCTTGTAGATGTTACTTCTGAAGTGAGTTGGAAAAGGATAAAGCAAATTGCTGCGATTGTGTGCAAAAGAGACACAATTACATAACACTCACTGAGCCATTTATACCTCTGCTGGCCATAGACTCATCTAACCTGACACGCAAGCAAAAGGCTGAGTCAGCTCCATACAGCTCTGCACGAGTATGAGATTGTCTGTGCTTTCAGCGTTCAGACCATTCAGTATTGTTATAGTGAATTTATAGAGTAACAGTGATGAATAGAGACAATTAATCGCAAAGGAAAAAAGCATTTCTAAATGTCTTTACTGTCACTTTTGATTAATTTAATCCTTTCTTGCTGGATGAAAGTATGATTTACAGAGCTTAAAAGTTTAAAAGGTAGTGTATTTTTAAAAACAATACATCTTGTAAGTTTGCTTGATAATGTGACTATAACAATACGTATTCTCAGTTATAATCCAACAAATTCATGCTGTCTAAAAATACAGACTTATGGTGCATTCTCACGTATTTCCTCTCCCATGTGAGCAGGCATGAGGCCCTTCATCCCAGATAAGGATGTAGGAGTGTTCGAGACGTTTCTGGAAGACATTGGGATCCGAGAGGGTGGTATTTTGACGGACAGTTTTGGCCGGATCAAGCGGAGCATGAGCAGCACATCTGCCACCGCAGTGCGTGGTTATGACGGCTGGACTCTTCCTTCAGGTTCCCAGGATTTTAACCGCAGAATTGATGACATCACACACAACATTGAGGCTTTGGGCTTTGAGGAAGGGAACGGAGACATAGAAGAGGAGGATTATTACCTGTAAAACATACAAAATAAACTGACATATAAGTCACTGTACATTTGTACACAAAATTGTTGCACTGGACAGTTTTTGAAGACAGGGTTTAGGCTACACATTTCTTTGATGGCATATATATATATCTATATATACATATATATATAATTCAAACTCAAATAGTTAAACATTTACAGTATATGTGCAATTTATTGAGCCACGTTTTGAGTGCTGCTGATAAAAAATTGACGTTTTGCATCCTATTTGCATTTGTAAATCGTATATTTGCATGCAAGTTTGGTTATGTTGTGTTCTGCGTCAATGAGTCACAAAAGTGCACTAATGTAGTGAGGAAGTACCAGAGAGAACATAAGTAATTGTGTGTTATTTGGAGAAAAGATCACTTAGGCATAAAAGGAGAAAAAGAAAGCAATCATATAATAATGACAACAGTTATGATGATGGTACATATAGTAATCTGCTGGAGCTGGAGGATCTTTGGCTATGGCTGCTGTCTGCAGGGAGAATAACTCCTGAAAAACTCAGCCTTGACATTCTTTCCAGTGTCACTGTCACCTTGCCATAGTCTAATGCCCTTCCCTTTCCTCTTATCTATGCCAACCACTGAAGGTTGATGGGATCTGCGCCCAGCATTGGGGGTTATCAAAATGGCACATACATCTGTCAGGCTAAACGTTTGTTATGTAGTGGAACCGGGCAGAAGAACAAGGCCAGACAGGGTTTAGATTAAAGTTAAACCTCTTCTCACACCCAAATAATCTTAGTAGTCAAACCAGCGGGGGGCAATAATGAACATTTGCGGAATATTTTAGTCAGTAGGTCATAGCATAGAGGACGCAGTTAAATTAATTATGTTTTAACAGACAGTCCTGATTGAAATAAAAAGCTGACTGACTTTGTATTACGGTTTATAATAGTTAAACACTGTAAAATGTTATAAATGAAAATGTGATATGTATCTGAAATGTGGGTCTAAAGGACGTTTATTTTGCTATACTCTAAAGCTTAGACCTTTGCTTTTTAATCTCTGAAATGTGAATATATGTGACCCTGGACCACAAACACAGTAAATAGCTAAAAATCAATAGGATGAGAGATCGTGTTTCATCGAAGATATTATGTAAATTTTACAACCTAATATGTCAAAACTTTTTTTTGATTAATAATATGCATTGATAAGAACTTCATCTGGGCAACTTTAAAGGTGATTTTCTCAATATTTAGATTTTTTGCACCCTTAAATTTTAGACTTTGAAATAGTTGCATTTCTGCAATCACCGGAAAACCTTTTTCTTCAGCTTTCAGATGATGTAAAAATATTGAAACATTTTTAAATATTGACTGGTTTTGTGGTCCAGGGTCACATAAATTGCAAAGCCGCAGAAACTGCATCTATTCTGCAGTCCTTCATTTTCTCTCTCTCATCTGTCGGCGCGCGCCTGGGAAATTATTTCAAACGCTTTATGACTCATCCGCCAATTAAATTCGCGCACGCTCGATCTATTTACTAAAATCCTGACCTCTAAGCCAATCAGGTGAGGGCGGGCGTGTCCTGGAGAGTAGCGCCGGGGTAGAAACAGAACAGAGCAGCGGAGAGGTAGTTTACTCGAGAATGGCGGCTGCTGCGTGCAGTACGCAAAGCACCCTGAACCCATGCACTGGCAAACTGCACAGAGAGCATCTGCGGAAAAGTAAAGATTCGCGGAGGAGGCAAGCTGCGCTTTTGTTTCTCACTAATATATCCTTGGACGGTCGGCCTGTGCGGAACAATGTGAACGCAGCGGGCCCAAGTGATGCCGAGTTTCAGTGCTCTGACATCGGCGCGACTGTGAACGAACTGTCCGCTGCGGCGAGTGGCGATGGGACCTTCTCCAGCCTCTCTGTCCCTAGACTCGGGCTGCTCAGCGTCCCGCCCATCCTGGTTCTGCCGTCGGATTCTGGGTTCAGTAACGCCGGGAGTACCGAGATGTTCCTGGAGAGGGGCTCGTTCTCCTCACAGAGCAATCTCCTGTCCCCTTGCAGTCTGCAGCCCACTCCGCTCGGAGCGCGGAAGTCTCCAACGCTGCTGTCAGTGCAGAGCTGCGGCTCTTCGCTGGAGTCTCGACCGCGGTGGGTTCTACACAAGTTTCTGAACAGGGCTTTCACTTTAAATGCAGTACGAGATAGGACAGTTTAATGCATTTTATAGTTGATATAAACTTCGGAAAAGACTTGGTCGTGTGTCAAAATCTAGTGAACTGCCTACCTCAGCAGCATATTTATGCGTCATGTGTGTCAAAGTGGCAGAGTAACTAAGTTTTTGATCTTATTATTTAAATTCGATCTTAAATCTATTGATTAGTAAATAGTTTAATAGCTAATATTAGCTAATATATTAACCCTTTTCAAAATGAACATTTTGCTAGTTTTGTGGTAGCTGTAATATTTTGTCAAAATGTAGAAAAAAAATCAGTTCTGAAAATCAGTTTTCGGAGATTTCATATTGACACATAATCATTATAAAAAAACCAAACAAATCTAATAATAATTATTATATTTTTTAAGATAAACGAAAAATAATAAGCAATTCTAATGTTGTATTTCATTTACTGACAGAAAAGGCTATATTTTATTTTTTATAATTGGATTTTTAAATTGCAAACAATATTTTTTTTCTTCCATTACCATCCCTTTCACAGCTTACTTTGCAACTTTTTTTTAATTTTTTGATGCAAGAAATGTTTAAACATTTCATTTTCATGCTTTATATATATATATATATATATATATATATATACATATATATATATATAGTGTTCTTTTACCTATTGCATAAGTGCATAGTAATACTGATATACAATATAATACAATATACAATATAAAATAAATGTGTCATTTTTCTGAGGTTTAATACAATTGTTCAGTTTATAGATTTTTGTAGTTAAATGTAACAGCATTAACATGGACACATAATGTAAGGTATTAGTCGTTACTCTGACCAGGCATGCAATTTAACAGTTGTCCCAACCTGCATATTTAGAGGGAGAGGGACCATACAGTCATTCAGACTAATGATACGAGTGGTTGGAAATGTTTATATAAACCGTGACGTAATCTTGCCAACCTCAACGTTCACTTCATTCTTTTATTATTTACTAGAAATTTCAAAGAACTGATTAAAGACAATCAAGTTCAAAAAACGCAAAGCATGTGTATGATTTTGTCTAGAGAAGCTTCAGTGTTTCTTCATGATTTTTAGTCATTTACCATATCTGTCCAGCCAGAGTCTAATTTGTTTGTGCTTTAAATATACACCCCTATTTACAGTGAATGAATCATCAGGGGTTACGTGATCTCTAGTTTTGAAACACCTTTTTCCACTTTGCTTCTAAAATCCTTACACTTTGGCAATTCTTTAAAAAGCATCTTGGTTGTTTTTTTTAATATATTAATGAACATAAGTTGCACTGATCTGCAGATAGAAAATAAGAGTGGCAAGCCACCACCTTAGATTTGATCTGCTTGACGTTTAAATGTTGTTCCATGGGTGCAAAAGTATGCAAAAAAAGACTGTTTTCATTCTCACCATATTCTCATTGACCACAGACCGAACAAACCCCTTTCTGGAATCCAGATGACTTCACAGCCAAATAAACCTTGGCTAAAAATGGCCGTTTGTGCGTGAGGTTTTCAGCTTTGCTTGGTTTATCTCTCCACATGAGGAAGTGAAACAGCTTGTCATACACACAGTGAGAAAATGACGTTTATGTTTAGCTCTTAATATCAACGGTCCATTGAACAATAGGAGGTCTTTATTCTTTTGACTGTACCTCCCCTCAAAACCTCTTCTCACTTTACTGGTGCGGTTGTGACTCAAACCAGACTGACATTCGCGGCAGACATTGGCTTTGCTTTATCAGTTGAAGCTTTGAGGTCAGTCTGTGCTGTATACACGGGTGGTGGTGCTCTTCCAGCGCTTCACACTGCTTTGTGCACACAGTACCTGCAGAGATTAAAGCTTAAGACATTCTGTCATATTCTCAACCCTTCAAAGGGTCTCTGCAGGCCTGAGGGAATGAACCGTCTCTGCACCGGAGAATAAATCAGGGCTACATGAGCTTAATTCAAATGTTACGGCTTCTTAAAATAGTTCCAGTAAATGCATTAAAATGGACCTTTCCTTGCTTGAAAACAACCTCTAAGAGTAGAGAAGTTGAATAACCGTTCATAGCATCACCGAGAGATGTGACATTAAAAAAAAAGACATAAAGATAGTTTGAATAGTCAAACAAGTAGGAGCTTGTTAACCACACTTGGCAAATTCTCAGCTTCGTGCATTGTCGAAATACTTAGAGGCTTTGAACTGTTTGTGGAGTTGCTCAAAGAGAGCGGTTTTGTAATCAACAGTTGAAAAAATTTTGCACTGCCTTCTTCAGCATTTGCTATCACTAGTACAAGTGATTAACAATGGGTTAACATGCAGACTTTTATTGTTTCGTTTTACTGTTTATAATACTTTATGCTCTTTTAGGATGCCATTGTACACCAGGCCTAAAGGACAACAGATAAAAACTAGCCTTTGGCTAACTTTGGCATGTTACAGTTTTTACTGTTTTTATATGCATTGTGCTGTTAAAATAAAAACAAACAAACAAGTGTAATGAGATGTTTAAAAATAATAATAATGATAATTGGCCTATTCTATATTTTTGCCTTTGGGTTATATTCAGTGCTATAGCGTTTGATTGCCTTTGATAGCTTTAGAAATGGTGAATCTTACCGTCTCTTCGTTTAAATGTCCTCACATCGAGCTCTATTACACACCTCTTTTTCTGATGGAGAAATGAAGTTTTATAAAGACATTCTCCAAACTTAAATACTCTATAAGTTCTATCATCATTTTCTTAGCCTGTTCAAAACAAGAGAAATTTCTATCCTTCCGTTGAAAGATCATTCCAAAAAAAATGACACTTCAGAAAGCTCACAAATGCATCAAACAAGAACGTTTGAGAGTGTTTATTTTGCATATAGAACATTTACATTTTAAAGGGACTGTTTACCCAAAAATAAAAATTGTCATCCTTTACTCACTCAAGTACATAATGATGGAGTTGTATTTTAATGGTGAATAATCTCATTTTGTATTCTTCTGTTGCTAGTTAAAGTCAATTTTAAAGTTTTGAATACAGAATTTTTGTACTTGACATCTTCAGATAAAAGGTGGCATGGACTACTAAGCCAGTTAAAGAATTGAGTCTGTGACAGTTGTGTATCTCTTGTTCTGATCATGCTAAGAAGAAAACATGTATGTGACGTCATTAGTTATGTATATTACACAACAGTGAAAACTGTAGATTTTTCTTGTTTTGGGGAAGTCCTTACATGTGAGTTAATAACCGCATGGGTGTATCCATGTACAGGGAAGTTGCCTTGTTTGCAGACTGACCTTGGGTTTAGTTTGTGCTCTTATGTCAGTAGCACTCGAATCAGAAATAGAAGCTGAGGTACTCCAGGAAAACACTGTTCAGTGTGAAGGATGCTTGTAGTGTCATTTGGCTGTCTTCCACCTTTGCTGTTTTGGTTATCATTAGATCTGATGATGGTGTGAGATTTATGTATAATTTTAGGTTTATGTTCATGCCAACAGAAAGTCCTTATGTCTGTTTGTGTGTGTGTTATTTATTTTATTACAGGTAGCTGTTAAAAAATGTCATTAACAAAGATAAATAACAAATGAATAACACTACTGTTCCTAGGTTTAAGCTTAGACAAAAGTATTTAGCTGGAATATGACAGATCTCATTGAGAATTTAAACATGCTGTTAATTTACTCACCCTCATGCCAGCCAAGATACTGGGGACTTTTTTTTTTTTTTTTAGTAGAACAGTAAAGAAGATTTTTGACTGAACTGGGGATTCATGAAGTGCAAGTCAGCAAAAAGCCTATCAAGGAGCACAAATTAAATACCCATGACTCCTGACAATACATTGAGATCTTGGAAATGATCATTTAGTGCAAGAAACTGAACATTATTTACATTTGAGGGAGAAATATCCCTGTGAGTGGACAACATAGAACAACACTACAAAAAACAATAAGAACCATTTAAAGTGCCCCAATTATGGGTTATGAAAGGTTCATATTTAGGCCTTGGGAGTCCTAAACAAAAGGTTGGCCTGCAATGCAAGGTCAAAAAACATTTTCATTTCTCATATTATGCATTTATTTTATTTTACCTAATTTGGTCAATGACTACCAAACAATTCGTCCCCTCCATTGATTGGTCAATTTCATTTATAGCAGTATTTGCTTTTAACTAACCCGGGTTTTGCAGCACTTTCAGAGTGAAATGTCTAGAGAGTGGTGCTAAAACATGACCGTGGCCTATTTCTATTAGGTTGGTACAGGTACCTATTACAGCGTTTTTGTTGTGCTGCTTGAGATATGTTTTGTGGCCTTTGGGAATTCAAATATCCAGTAAGTGTTGCTAAATTTTCAATCCTGAATAAATATCCCTACCCCAAACCCCAAAGATGAGTCTTTTTTAATAAAACATTTATCTGTAAATCATGTTTGTGAAAAGAAATGAAAGTTGCTGTTTTACTGACTCTAGTGTTTAAACTGCAATTCAATAGTTCAATTTAGGCGTATTTGACGTGCTGTCCAGAGGGCGAGCCTGGAGGTTGAACTCCGCTTGCCCCCCCCCCTTTGTAGGAAGATGCGTTGTGATGATACATATTTTCTGGATACGTTTTTTTTTTTAAATGTACTGACTGCAGACTTTTTAATAGAAATATACTTGAATCACATGTTTATGTATAACCCAGACATCAGCTGTTTTATGCTGGCTACTCTCACCTCCAACACACCAGCCAACTGATTGAGGCCTGACATTTCACCCACTCACTTCCTCTTGAACCGGTCGTTTTTGGTTCAACACTGGTTCGCTAGCCTTATCTTTCATTCCTGTGTGCTATTCACTATTGGAAGCATGGAATCAAGCCATATGTTCTCTCAGCGCTTTAATTCTGTGCATGTCCAGTCCAGGCAGGATTAGGCCAGGGTATTTATTCAAAGCTTTGTGACGTGATTGTGGCCTGACTGCATCCAGTTGGCCAGGAACAGCTATTGATCCCCTGGAATGAGGGGCAGGGATATGCTGGATATAAAAGTATGAGATGTATAACACACACGGGTTATGAAGAGGGAAGAGCAGGGGTACAGTATATGGAGGGAGAATGTTGTAACATTCCCTCTGCCTCTTAACTTGAGTTATTCCTCTAGGATTGTTCATTCTTTCTTAACTGTTTGTTTATCTTTGCCAGCCTGCTGCAAAAGATTCCATGGACCGATGAGAGTCGTCCTCTCATGTGGATTTTTATGTAGTTTCACAATTGTTTTACTATGTGAGAAGGAAATCTTTGGCTGCTTTTATTTTATTTTTTTCTTCGTTTTGGTGTGTGTGTGTGTGTGTGCTGTAATAAGAATTATTTTCCTAATTTGGTGTTCCTGGTCAAAATGACCTGAGCATAAAGCACCTTAAGTGTAATTTTCCTTTAGGATCGCCCTTATCTTTCTCTTGTACTTAGGGGTGTTGCATAAAATATCCCTTAAATGCTTGTTAAATCTTTGCAACAAAAATTGCTGGGGATTCAGTTTTTTAGCAACTTGTTTTCTTTCACTCAGCACAGGTTTGATAGATTTTTTTGGAACTGATTTGTTGTAATCCTTATTGATCTGAGCTTCTTTGAGTGGAAAAGAGCATTATTCGTACATAATTGAGACAGTTGTCATATTTATAAAGTCAGATGGATGAGGCCTGTGATCAGTCAGTACCAAAAAGAGTAAAAACGGGGAAACAATATATATCATGTATGTTTGTTACAGTTTTAGCAAAGTCTGATGCGATTCATTAGCTTTTTGGGGAGGGGGTTGTTTTTCATTTTCGAAATGCTATACAATCTGTTCAAAATTTCTTTGTTTTTTTTTTTTTATGTTTTTACAGCAGAAATGTTTACATAACCATCATATTTGAATTTTAATCACAGAGCTCTTAGAGAATGTGCCTTCTTTTATCAAACTGGAAATTCATATTAAAATCATATCATATCACCTATTAAAATATATGTAGGGATTGTGTAAGATATATTGGTTCCATATTGGTTTTCAGCTGCAAAAAGAGATTTATTTATATATTATCTTAGCCAATACTGTATATATATTGGTGCATGCTGATTTAATCTTTTTTACATTTTAATTAATATTGCCATAATTTAGCGTTCACTTAAATGTCACCTTTAGCAAACCTCCAAATAAATATCTATGTGTACTGTGCGTAATAATAAAGTTGAATTTCAGTTGTATAAATTTTTACAGACTTTTATGTCAGTGCATTACTATACAAGTAATGTAAAAGTTGTAGTTTAAAAGCATTGCATTTTTTTAGTGTCATCAGTGACACACAGAGACCAGTCTTATCAATAAGTAATTTTGTTGTTTCCATGAATGCACTTTGGATGATTCATCCAACCACATCCATCTTTCTCTGGGCAATCTGCCCACTTTGATTGTGTCTGTGATTTGATCTGACCTCCAGTGTCCCGCTTCACCAAGCTCATGCCTTAGTCTCGTCCCCATCCCGTTTTCTGCATTTGAGACGGATGCAAATGGATTGGAGATTTACTAGAAAACAGAGAGAGAGAAAAGAAAGAATAAATGAAATGTCGGGATCAAGTAAGTGACAGATGGGCAGAGAGAGAATGAGGTTTACGCAAAGCTGGCAGCTGCTTCAGAGCTCATCACGTTTTTCATTCTGGAGATAATGAAAGGGTTTTTATGTCATTTGTTTTCCGTCACAGTCTTCAGCTTTTCTTTGCTCTGCTTTTCTCAGTCGTCTGCACGCAGGTGCGGCTCCTCGCCCTGGGTTATGATAACAGGAATTCAGATTCAGAGGAAGGGTGTATAGCCACACAAATGGCGGAGCAGATGGAGGGTGCGAATAAGGGGATCTGTTGTATTTGTTCGGCACGCTGGGGTTGAGTAATAGTTTTCAAACCAAACAGAAGGTAGATGTGGCCTGATTTGGAGCCCTAAACAGAAATCTGTGATGCTCATGTAGGGATAGAGGGGTTTAGAATACACAGATGGGACCAAAAGTTATGTAACTGTAGTTATGGTAAGTTATGTTGTAAGACTCAACAGACTGACTTTTCCATAGCGTTTTTTCGTAGAAATGTGTTTCATGTCTGAACCACGTCATACAGTATATGGGATTCCTAAAAAAAATTTTGTTTAATTTTTTTTTTCCCCCAAAATGAAAATTCTGTCATTTATTACTCATACCCTCATGTATGATATGGACTATTTAAATGGTGTCCTAACTATCTTTTTTGGTCTTGAATGTATCGGTTGTGTTACTGTCCCTTTAAAACTGACTAGCTGATGATCTGGTGTCATTATAAAGCCCTAACAACTGTTCTGTTATGAAACTGTTGGTTTGCAGTGCACATTATTATTTAACCAGGGCGTAAGATGAAATGCAGCATAAATCTTGTGAGATTTGACCAGCTGTCTGCTCAGGCACTTGGTATTTGGTATTTAAAACCTGATCTCTTAGTTTAATGCTCCATAATCCATATTTTCCAAAGAATTGCAGAGCGCTTGGCACTCTTGTACATTCCTATGCTTTGGGTTGCTCAAAAAATAAAATATAGAATTACTAAATAATAAAAATATTACATTTAAAAATGAACAACTCCTAAGAGGTTGCACTTGTATGGTAAGAAAAAATTAAATAATAATAAATAAATAAATATACTTTAATATACTTTATTTATTTCTAATAATATAAAAAAAGAAATATACATTGTACTGTCTCTGCCTAGTGAATGGTCTGGTATGTGTGTGTGTGTGTGTATATATATATATATATATATATATATATATATATAATGAAATTATTATTATATTTAATATTATTTTCTCTTTATTTATTTATTTTTTAGCAGAGACTGTATAAATGTTGCAACCTGTTAGGAGCATATGTACAATGCATATTTATTTTTGTATATGTATATATATATTTTTATGTGTGTGTGTGTGTATGTGTGTATATATATATATAGATAGATAGATAGATAGATATAGATATACTTTTGTTATATTATTTGTTATATTATTTATTTATATAAATTAGTTTCTATTATATCATTTTGTACAGTAATTTTAAAGTCAATATTAAATCCATATTGACCATATTGTCAGTGGCGAATTTCCTTTCTAATCTCCTTTTCCCTTCTCTTTCCCAACACTGAATGATTTGTTATATTGTGCGTGATTCATTAATGTACATTAATTCAAATGTTTTTTCTCGAAATGTAATAATTTGATCCTGCTCTAGTCCCATCTTAGTAAATTGTGAGGGTAGTTTCATGTCGATGAGCAAAGAGTCGTAATGACAGTGCCATGCAAAACAGGTCATGGCCAGATTCATTAGCCATAACGACACATTCCCTTGAGGAGGGGAAACAGTCAGTCAGTTGACTCACACACTTCACTCACATTTAAACAGCATTTAAACACTGCTGCAGCGCTTGGCTGAACGGGAACAAACGGGTGTATAATAATAGTTGACTTTATATAGAATAAATTAAAGGAGTTGCATTTGGTTCAGAGCAGTTTCAAGCAGCATAAAACCTGTGTGTGCTGAGTTAAGGGTTTTGTTTTGATTCTTTCCGTCAAAGTTGTTGATGTTGGGTTAAATACTTGTGGGCATTTTGGCCTGTTTTTAATAATTTTGATGTAGCTGCTCTGAGTCACAGCAGCATACATTATAAAGATTGCGTCTTAATTTTCAGACGAAGGTTTATGTAAGAAACTAAATACGAAAGACTAAAGGATTTCACTTCATGTTTTACCCATGTTCTGTCCATCTCTATTTGTCCTTAGGAGCCGTAACGCATCTGGCTCTCCTCGTCCACGCTCTGTGAAGAAAGTCCACTTTATTAAGAACATGAGGCAGTATGACACCAGGGGCAGCAGGTGTGTTTATTCATTTCTCCATGTGGGTGTGTGGGTTTTAGGGTATACCAGTGATAACAGCCCTGCGTGTTTGTCTGTGTCTGTCTGTATTTTCCCATAGTCATGTTTTCCCCTCTCTGTCTTCAAAACAAACAATCTTCACAGTTTGGCAATGATCCATTATAATTACTTTATGCAGTGCTCTTGTATGATTCATGTGATAATATCATATCTAACAGTTTATACACAACTACTGAAGACACTTTCCTATTATCATAGCTAATTTGTTAAAGGGGCCATATTTTTAAAATGTTACGCTTCTTTTATTTTGTGCAGTAAACAAGTTTAATGAGCAATGAGAAAGTAGAACAGCAAAAGTATATGCAATTATTCCAGTTTATATGAAGTTTGGGGTCATTAATGGAATCAACAAAATAAATTCTTTTATTTCACAATGATGCGTTAAACCGATCAAAAGCCGAAAGACAAATGTTACAAAAGATTTATTTTTCAAATAAATGCTGTTCTTTTGAACTTTTTTGCTCATGACGTAATCTTGTATCAGGAATGTGTCACGGTTTCCACAAAATATTAAGTTTCCAATAGGAGAGAAATAAAATAAACAAATGTTTCTTAAGCAGCGTGTTAGCATGATTTCTGAATATGGCACTAAAGACTGGAGTAATGATGCTGAAAATTCAGCTATGGCATCACAGGAATAAAATAGTCAGGGTCACATATGTTTGGACACAGGCACAATTTCTTAGCAAAACATGGCCTATTAGAATTACAGTTGTATAATGAATATGGGCTTAAAGTGCACCCTCTGAGCTTTTTGGACAAGCACTTTATGTACCTCCCCCCTTAGCCAGATTACAAAGCTAGATTCAATTTTGCAACACACACACACAAAACATTTTAAAAACCAGGCCGCTTCTGGAAAAGTGTTCTTTGGACAGCTGAAATTAAGGTCAGTCTGTACCAGAATGGCAGCAAGAAGAAAAGTATGAAGAAGGCTTGGAGCAGCTCACGATCCACAGCATACAACATCATCTGTGAATCATGGAGCAGTGTGAGGGCATGAGCATGCATGGCTTCCAGTGGCTCTGGGTTACAGGTGTTTTTTGATGATGTAATGGATGGCTTCTAAAGTGTGTAGGGACATTTGGACACAACTAAAGGCACAAAGACCTAACAAAAAACAACAACCGCTGCAGTAAAGGCCTGGCAAAGTATCATAAAGGGGAAAACCCAGTCTTTGGTGATGTCCATGAGTTCTCGACTCAAGGCAGTCACAGCCCACAAAGGATTTTCAGCAAAATATTACAAAATTGATATTATTTATGATGCTGATTTTACGATGTCCAATTTTAGACCCTACAAATAGGGGGTTGAGTATAAAAATGCTCGTAATTCCTTAGAATTTTGTTGTTTTTGTTCAACCCATTTAATTAAAACGTAAAAGTCTGCACCTATGCACAATTTCCTCTTGATTGTTTCTTTTTTAATTCTATTCTAGAGGCATACAGAGCCACAGTTATGAAAATTGTGTCAGTGTCCATGGAGCTAACTGTATATTTTATATAGAATGTAAAAAAAACATCTGGTAACACTTTCTATGAAGCATGTGTTTATAAAACATTATTAGGGTATTCATAAGGCATTATAATATATTATAACTTTGTAATACTGTATATTGTAACATGTCATGAATATTCAACAGTTTTAATGTGTTATAATATTTTCTTATTATTTCAAGATATGATACAGTCCATTATAAATGAAGTAGATATGGTGTTCATTGTGTGTAATCAATAATCATGCTCTTAAAAGTTATAATTACAAATACAGAAATTTTATAATGTAGTACAATAGTTTTTATGATTATTCATGAGATGTTATAATATTCTATAATTCATTATACAGCCATTATAATGTATTAAGGATACACTTATAATACATGTTTCATAGAAAGTGTTACCAAACATTTATTTTTAAATTGTAATAATATTTCACAATATTAATGTAATGGATTTTTTTTATTTTATTTATTTATTATTATTTTTTTGCATAATTTTGATCTTTGAACTGTTTCAGCAGCACATTTTGATGCAAATAGTTTTTTAAATTTTGTTCATGTCTTACTGAAGAATGCCAACTACATTGAACCACAAAATAGGACATGAACCCTTAAGTTACAAAACTGTCATTTCAGTTATCTGACTTTACATAACTTTATAATTTGGATATTATAACGAGTTTTGGCATGGTGCTTTCTTAAGGAAGTGGCTGTTCTCCATGAGATCTGACCTCGTTCCCTCTGAGGAAAGTCAGCTATGTTTACTAAAATCCCATTTTAAACTGCCCCAAATAGACAGCGGTCCATATTTTCCACTTGTGTTCCCAGGCTTTGGGTTTTCACACACAAATACGCACGTACCTACTCGCATTCACAGGGTCACAGACAGGATTGGGGGCAAGTGAATAAAACCGATAAGATATTTTCCACTGGATGATCACAGATCCAGATAAGCCTGGTGTTCAGTGGCCTCATCTGTGGGATAAATGCAGATACTCAACATAAAAAAGGAGAACATAATGTAGGCTAATACTGTTCTCTATAGGAAACAACAGAATTCACCTTAATATCCATTAAGACTGTAGGGTTCAATATAGTTTTATATAGCATTTTTCAATCAAACCTGTTTAAAATTAAACGATCTAAAAATCACCTTGTCATGGTAACCACTGATAAACTACTACTTTAATTTTTGTGACACTTATTTGCAATGATACAAATAAACGTGAATTCGATTGAAAAGCTGAATCCTCCGTTGGGTAGGGGTTTTCTTAATGGAGACACTTCATTTTCTAAATGAAAAATGATGTTAAAATCTATTAATTCCAAAATGTATAGCTGAAATGGAAATCCATGCCAGAAATCTGTAGAAAATCCCCTCTCGTGCCCTATTTTTTCTCGAGAAATTTCTCCACCGTCATGTGACTTCTGGCAAAGAAGGAGGTTGCTGCGGCAGACCCTCAGTTTCATGTTAACTGCCATTTTACCACACTTTGACATTTATATGGTAAAAAGGCAGTCACATACCAATAGCTGACACATGCACCCCACTTCCTGTGTGTTTGTGTGAAGATGTGAGAGAGATTTGTACACAGGGTTGATAGTGCAGGTGTTTTAGCTGTGTGTGTGGGTGTTGAAGAGGAAGGAGTATATTTTAAAAGCTGCCTTGTTTGACCACTCTGGTGTCAAAGGTGTTGTGTTTTTTCTTGATCTAAATGTACTGAGAGACTGTGGTCATTTATGTGTGTTCGGTTGGACTGTGTGTGTGTATGTATGTATGTATGTATATATATATATATAGTATATGTTTATGTGTGTTTTTGTGTGTGTTTGGAGAAAAAGTGTGTAATATTAACTAGTTTGTGTTCACTGCAGGATTGTGCTTATCTGCGCCAAAAGGTCTTTGTGTGCCGCCTTCTCTGTGCTGCCTTATGGAGAGAGCTTCCACATCAGGTAAGCATGAAACCAACATGAAAATCTGCTCATTTAAAGATTCTTTAGTATATTTGTATACTTTTTAATATTATAAACAGTTACTCACCTAGAGGCGACTGGGTTCAAGTAATACTATACAAATCCGTAATCGACGGATCATTCAGGTTGGAGAAATCAGAAATGGAATTGAGATTTACATTCCTAGCTTTTTTACATGTTTTCCTAAATCTCAAATAGACAAATGCACACAAGAAAATATGTTGAGCTGAATGTAAGGTCTGTTTGGTTCCTCTGCTCTCCTCAGGGGATTCATATCTAGGGTGAGATTCAGGGCAAATGGGACAGGAAGGAATTTTTCCCACATCCATGAAATGGGCCTGGCATGACACGGCCAAAAACCTCCTCTCCTTTCCCACCCTCTTTCATTATGTTTTCATAAAATGCTGAAATAAAGAATTGGACTATGGGAAGCCATTTTTTTTTTTTTTTTTTTTTAAGAGAAATTAAACAGACATATTATGCAAGCAGTCTAAGTCTGTAGATAAGGGATGCTAGAGGGAGAGAATACCGTGTATATATATGTGTGTGTTCAGTGAGTGCTTAAAGAGCAGCTCTGCAAACAACACACTCGGCTACTTCTGGAATGAAAAACAAAAGATTGGGACATCAAGTTGAATTTGAAGCTGTCTGTATTAGGTGAGTTAGGCTTGTGTGTGTTAAATTAGCTCTGTGTTTGAGCTGGTTTTCTGTCTGCTGATCTTTCAACCAAGCAATATTAAATTTAATGAGCTAACATGTCTTTGTCGGGGTGAGAAATATCGCAAGGCTCATCTCAAGGGTTTTTACTTTTGAATCTTTTTGGCTCTTCTAAGTTGTGATTACCTGGTGTTTCAACAGAGGGACAGAAACCTCTCAGGCTTTATTTCAAATATCTCAAATTGTTTCCACAATTAACCAAAGCCTTATGGGTTTGGGACAACCTGAAAGTGAGTAAATAATGACAAAATTCAAATTAATTCAAATAATTTAAAAGTCTCTTTAAATTATTAAAATATTAACCTAAAATCTGAGAGTATACTTCAAATACAATCTCAGGTCAAAGGGGATCAGCTGAAAAAAAGTTTGGTCATCCATGTTCTAAATGTTTTGATTTAATCAATAAAAACACTGTCTTTGTATCAGTGACCCTCGTCTGGATGCCCAGCGGCGGAGGCACTCATCTGGAGGAATATCCACCACCCTAGAGATGCTTCCTGGGCTGGAGGGCGTGGAGCTGGGCTTATACGGCAGGGTAAGAGCGTGTCATTCTATCGGTGCACCTGTCAATCATTCAGTCAGGAAATGTCACAGGGCATTGTGCTCAGCGTACCCCTGGACCTACTCAGGAATGACAGCTTTATATCATTTGATGCACCCAGAAGGTTAAATGGGCTGTCAGGATGTCTCAGACTGACAGACGGCTTGTTATGATATTATTTGTTGTGCAGACGGTGTCGTACGCTCAGTTCCTGTACCCAACTAACGCTCTGGACCGCCACAGGCCTGCAGTGGATCTCGCTCTACCCGTGCCCAATTCCAGAAACAGCATCCCTTGCAGTTATCCTCCCTCTCGCCTTAACAGCACCGTCGGCCTGGACCTGGGTATGTCTCACACACTAGCACACATAAACTTGTGAGGACCTCCTATAGGCATATATTATCCTCAAATAAACTACATTTCTGAATACTAACTCTAGACCTACTTTACACACACACTTTCTTGGTCTTATTTGGTATTAGTTTGACTAATTTAGATATGTTTTTAGTTTACTTTCTTTATAGTGAATATATAAACATTACCTTTTTGTTTTTTATGGAACATCTGTAAGGCCCAATCCCAATTCTATTTTCTACCCCTTTGCCTCCCCCTCGCCCCTTGCCCCTTGAAATGAAGTGGAAAGTGAAAGTTACATCATGTACATGTACACATACGGCCGTAAGCGAAACAAAACAATGCGTTACCGGGTATATGACATAAAAATATATTGCAGTCAAATCGGTGCTATCTGCTAGCAAACTTTAGCGATTTTTTTTTGCAAACGTTTCTTTACAGAACATCACCGCAAACACAAGGCCGATGGTAATGTACATATAGTGAAAAATTGTCATAAAAATCCTTATTAATGGCAAAGACTACCTACATTTATGGGTCTGCTTGCTCGAGTGAGCAGCCATATTGGAAATTTCTCTTAGCCCTTCGTTTTAAAGTGAGGTCCCGAAAAATCTTCGTTTCGAGGGCTATCTAGCCCTTCCCCTTCCCTTTACCCCTACCCCTCCAATCAAAAGAGAATTGAGACACCCCTAACCCTCCATTTGGTGCGTTCACATGTAGGGGTGACTCAAAAAAAGGGGTAGATTTGGGATTGAGCCTTAATCTTTTCTATGACCGATTCTTTTGCGTCTGACCTTTTTTGACTTTGTAAAGCTTTAAGTGTGTGTGTTTGTGTTGTAGCGCCTAAAAGCATTTTAACACTAATTCTGGACTGTGGATACGCTGAAATTCTCTTTCATTCTTTTCATGGTGAAATTAAATCACACAAGCATGCAACACATACACGCATACACTCAGAAAGCAAATGCACACTCATTCAAAAAGTGTGTAGTAGCTGATGGGAGCTTAATAAAGGTTTTAATGCTGCATTATTCACAGAGTGGGTAGGGACATTTCAATCAACTTGGTAGACATGGTTATTATCACAGTATTTCAGGCACAGATGTGTGTGTGTGTGTCATAATTACTAATGCTGCTATTCCTGTATTCTAATACTTAGTGAGTGTGTGAGTCATCAACTCCGCTCTCTGTATTCTTGTACCTTATTTAGCAAGCCTGCATTACCAACACTTGTATCAACCGAGTATGTCGCTGATTGCACGTTCTAAGTACTAATTGCCATTTTTGTATCTTCATTCATGTATCTTAAAGTAAATGTTCATCCAAAAATAAACATTTTTTTCATTTTCTCACCATGACATGTAACAGATGTCTGATTTTAATATAAATAAGCCTAGTCAGTGCTGGAAGATGCTGTCACAATCTCAAAAACATGCTTAAACAGGCAACATTAAGTTGTGTTATCTATGGTTTGATTGGCTCATTTGACGGTCGTGCTCTGTGTGTGTGTGTGTGTGTGTGTGTGTGTGTGTGTTGTTTTTTTTCAGGCCTTGAAGACGTTGACTATGACCCTAATGTGCTCAGCGACCCACGGTGGCCATGTGGAAAACACAAAAGAGTGCTCATCTTTGCCTCATACATGGTGAGAGAGATTATTATTTATCACAATAATTGGTCCCACTTTATATGAAGTGTCCCTAATACATGTGTACTTCCATAGTATCTAGATGTGTATGTACTATGTAACCACAGTGTAAGTACACACCGGTAAATAGTATCTACAGCTGTAATATTACTGTAACTTCACACTTGTAACACCCCTCAGAATGGTGTGTGTAAGTACAAATGTGTAACAGGATATTGGTAACAACACTTTTTGGTAATGAAAATACAAATGTGTAACAGGACTAACAGCCCTTTTTGGTAAATAAAGTGTTACACTTTATATTAAATAGACAGTTGCTATGGATTTAGCATGTAATTACTCTGATGTTACACAGCAGTGGGCAGTAAATTCACCCACTTTACATACCTCTAAACCTACCCAACTACACCCCCTGTTCCACTCTTATACATACCGCTGTTACAAAATGTAGCTATGTAATTCCTGTTACATGAGTACATGTTGTTACCAGTGTCCTGGTTGTTACATGTGTGTAGTTACAGAAATATTACAGCTGTAGATACTATAGCTATGTGTACTTACACTGTGGTTACATACTAAGTACACAGATATTAGGGACACTTAATATAAAGTGGGACCCAATAATCAATATATATATATATATATATATATATATATGATCTGACTATTTTTTTGTCTTTGAATCATACCATGTAACACAGCTGCTCAGCCATTTATGTATTCACAGATGTGTGTTTTGGAATGTTTAATGAAGCCCAGTTAGGTCTGGTTTCTTGTGTATTTATCCATCAGACACATCTGTATGGATGAATAGCTATCTGTGTTATTAAACCCCTGGGCTGGCCCAGGGTGGTCTGAACTATGGACAGTAGGGGTGCTACGGATCATAGATGACGCTGATCCATATAAATACATACACGCACAGTTATGTAAAAACAAAAATCCCATTTTGGCAAGTGTTCTGGTAAACACAGTAGGTTATGTCCATGTCTTAAGTTAATGTATACGGCTGACAGGGAAACAAATTGAATGTGTGTCAGTATTAGGTCCGTGCATTTAAGTTATAAAGCCTGAAAATACAAATATTAATCTGTATTACAGTTTTTCTCAATTGCTTTGGCTCAATTCTGAAATTTATTTGTATTATTAGTTTTTTCATTTTTCGAAACAATAAATTCAGATTTTAGCCTCTTGTTCACTTTGCACAACAACGTATTGCATATGGCTTATTGGTCAGAACTCATGAGTCAGTTCCCACTGTAACTGCCAAACTCTTCACAACTTCTTTTTCATTGTGTAAGCCATCACATTCAAAAAGATCCATACAGTCATGAAAAATTGGTATGCACACATGTATATTCTATAAATATCTGACACTGACAGTGTTTGTAATGTCTGCTATTTTTATTTATTTTTTGCCTGATATGATCTGATCCATGACTCAAAATCCGTAGTATGATCTGAACCTTGTTTTTTGTGATCCGTTGCACCACTAACAGAAACCTAACGCACCAAGCTGACATGACCACTGGATAATACTGCTTATACACACATGCACTGTAAAAAGATTTTAGAAATTCTCTGTATTTACGGTCACTCTCTTTCTCTCTCTAATAGACAACAGTAATAGAGTACGTCAAACCATCAGATCTGAAGAAGGACATGAATGAGACCTTCAAGGAAAAATTCCCCCACATCAAACTCACACTGAGCAAAATCAGAAGGTACTCAAACCTTTTAAATGTTTACTTCAGTATTAAGTCATCACTCTCAAGATTATAGATGCTGTAGTTCATTTCTTGACTGGGACAAACTATACAGGCCTCTCTCCACTGGCTTCCTGTGAAACAAAGAATTGATTTTAAAGTTTTACCTTATGTGCTTAAATCTCTACATGGACTTGCCCTTGATTAAATATCAGAACTTCTCCTCAGAGATCACTCAGATCTTGAGTCCAACTGTTTTTAAATGTTCCAAAATCCAGATTGAAAACAAAAGGCGACTAGTCTTTTTCAGTTTATGCTCCAAAACTTTAGAACACACTACCCTTAACTATAAGATGTTCTCAAACGTATTCTTAATCTGGGTTATTTTACATATCTTTTATGTTAGGTGTCGCAGTTTATCTAATAGGTTTGACCATTTGCTGTTTATTATATTTTATAATTTTACTTAATTTGTTATGATTGGATTGAACAATTCCTGGTTTCGATTTTTTTTCCTGTGTGTAAAATTTCTTTTTTCTTTGTTTGAGAAACGTTCCGATCAACATTCTTGTTGTTTTAAAGTGCTAAATAAATTTAGAAAATTTGACTTTGATCTGTTTATATACACAGAAATATTCCTGTGTTCATCAGGATATGGTATTATTTTTTTACGTATGCAGTAACCAGATTAAACCAATTTTTTTTACATTTTGCAGTTACATTTTAAAGGCATAGTTCACCCAGAAATGTAAATTCTGTCATTAATTACTCACCCGTCATGTCTTTCCAAACCCGTAAGACCTTTGTTCATCTTCAGACCACAAATAAAGATATTCTGATGAAATCCAAGACCTCTCTAACCCTCCATAGAGAGTAAGTGTACTACCGCATTCAATTTTAAAAAGGCAGTGAGGACATCATTATAATCCATATGACATCAGCGGTTCAGCTGTTTAGGTAGCTATGAGAATGCTATTTGTACGCAAAGAAACAAAAAAATATATTTTATTCAACGATTTCATAATATAAATGAAAGCCTCTACAGATTTAGAACGATATGAGGGTGAGTAATTAATAATAGAATTTTAGGGTGAACGATCAATTTAAAAGTTGCATTTGTGGATGAATATGTTCTTCTTTTGCCATTTGTTCTCTTTATGTCTACCAACATCTTTGTCATTCCCTCTCTTCATCAGTTTGAAGAGAGAAATCCGTTCAGTAGGAGAGGAGTCTTCCTTGCAGCCGGTCACCATAGCTATGGCATTTGTGTACTTTGAGAAGTTGGTCCTACAGGGGCGTCTCAACAAGCAGAACAGGAAGATGGTGGCGGCCGCATGCCTCCTACTCGCCGCCAAGATAAGCAGCGACCTGAAGAAACAAGAAGTCAAGCAACTGATTGACGTGAGTGATTCTCTACAACTCACTTTCCAGTCAACACACATACACTACAGTTCAAAAAGTTTGGAGATGGTGAAAGATTAGCGTAACAAGGCTGTCTTTATTGAATAAAAAATTAAGTAAAAACAGTAATACTGAAAAACATTTTTCGATTTAAATGAACACTTTTGTATTTGAATATATTTTTAAATGTAATTTATTCTTGTGATGCAAAGCTGAATTTTTCAACAAGGTTACTCATCATTCAAATATGTTGATTAAATTCTTAAAAACATATCTCTATCTATCTATTAGTGCTGTCGCGATTTGTAGATTCTATTCAACTATTTGATTTGTTAATAATCTTCAACTTCATTTTTCCTGCATCTACTAACCGCTAAAATACAGAAAGTGGCATATTTTACAGACTAGAATCCATAAAACACTTTATTAGACTATTCATATTAGACCAAATCATTTATGAATGTACGCAAACTCAGAGTGATGGATTGAGCTTTTATTTTGAACAGATATATTCTCCTGAGTTTACACATGATGTTCACATATTTATTAAATTACAATAGCTATAAAATATCTGTCGCATAGAAATGGACAAATATTAAAAACGGAAGTGGACATGAATTAAATGATGCTTGGTCAGTATTAAACGAGTATTAGATTGTGCAGTGAGATATAAAACGTCAGGCCGCTGGCGCCCCCTGCAGGCCTTTTTTGTAATGTGTAATGTACTTTAATTCTATTGTATATAATACGTTATGTATTTTAGTTTACATTTATATTTTTAATGGTACACAACTGAACGGCAAAGTTGCAAGTTCAATAAAAAATTTTCTTAATTGTTTATTTTTTGGCTGGAGGGAGAAATTAATCGTTTAGATTAATCGATAAATTAATCAAAATGAAAATAGTCATCAATGGCAGCCCTACTATCTATCTCTAACCAATATCTATCTGTATTTTTTTTTCTGCCCAAAGAAACTGGAGGAGAGGTTCCGGATTTGCCGCAGAGAGCTGATTGCGTTCGAATTCACTATCTTGGTGGCTCTGGAAATGGCACTTTACCTACCGGAGAGTAAAGTCATGCCCCACTACCGCAGACTGGTTCAGCAGACTTGACGTGGGTGGAGCGGAGGGCTCTAGGCCGTCGTGAATATGCAGATGAGATGCGTGAAGCAGTGGAAAGCGTGGGACTCTGCGTTTCCTCCATTGCAGTTTGAGGTATCAGAGCGAATACACATCAACACGAGGCTCTGACGTTCCAAATGATGCTTTATATAGCAATCTGGCCAGCGGCTTTTCTTCTCGTGACTGTCTGTTTTTGTGACCACCATGAGAATGCTGCGGAGGAAAACAGCGCGGAGCTTCTTTTATTGAAAGCAGAAGGTTTTAACACTCAAACGACAAGGGAAGAGTTTAACTCCTGCTACTTCACTTGTGTGCATGCATGTTTTTAACATTCCGGATCTATTTACCAAAAACAGCTTTTATTTAATTTAGACTTCTCCTTTTGTATAGAACAACCTACCCTACCATTCACTGTAACACTAAAGCACTTTAGCACAAACGAAAAAAGACTATGTACACGTTATGCAATAATAATATAGTCATTCGCACAAATTTCAGAATCTATATGCACGCACTTTAGTAGCGTACTCAAAGTGTTATTGAGTGACCTGACTAAATCTACCTTATATTTACACCTTTTATGTTGATTATGGTTGATAGGGCTTGATTTTACTGTGAAGAATGCTCTATATTAGAGCTGATTTCAAAAAAAGCACATTTTTGGTGCTGGTAATCTTGCTTTTTTTTTTTTTTTTATAGAAATGTACAAAAAAAATTCCCTTTTAAATTTCACAGAAGACAGTCATGATGTAAAAAAATGCATAAAAGATTACATTTTTATTTTAAGTGAGCTATTCTTATAGTGCTATTAATGTATGTACACAGTCCCATGCAAAAGTTTTAGTTTTTTGCTACTTTTATTCAACAAGGTTGCATTGAGTTGGTTAAAAATGGCAAAAAATCATTGGTTAAGAGTGATAAAATTATTAACGCTTGCACTATTTCAAATAAATGCCACTCTTTTGAGCATTTTCTTAGAATCCTGAATAAAATACAACAGTTTTCACACAAAAGTAATAATGATAATAATAATGTAACAGCGATGATAAGAAATGTTTGTTGAGCAAATTGAAAAAACGATGAGATCACAGAAACAAACTCTATATTTAATCAATTACATGCAGCTTTGGTGAGCACATATATGTTAATTTCACTGTTCATTTATTAATTACCATAAATGTTTGTGTTTGTTTGTCTCAATATCTCAACTAGTAGCATGTTTGTATTCTGATTTATTTGAAAGGTTTTCTCTTCTTCCAGCACCCACTATCTATGCAAAATATTAGATTCTCTTGTCCCGTTTACTCACTAAACATCCAATTTCCAACTCAATGAATCTATGTCTGCCTGATTTATTTTTCAGTGTGGACTCTCTCCGTTAGCGCTGTGTGAAAACATTGTGTTGTTTGTTAGTAGCCAGTTTGGGGATGGCTCCTTTGTCCTTTATAGACTGATGCATTTCACATCTTTCGATTTACTTACATGATGTGCTGGTAATGTCGTCAACAAATGTCTGTCATATTGTTATGATAGTAATCCTGAAATAAGACATTGTATTCCAGTAATATACTGTGTTTAATCAGATGTTGTGCTGTGAAAGCACTATTTATGCAGTGAGTGTGCTAGAGATGCCCTCTCATGGAAGCGGTTTGCAATCACATATTAACAGGAAAGCTGTAAGGAAGTGGATTTTGATACAAAGGCTTAAAAAGCAGCACCCCACTCGTGTTCTCAGGAGACATTTGTACATCACACATAAATTGGACATTTTTTCCAGGCCCCTATTAGTTTCATGTTTGTAAGTGCACTCCTTTTTTGTCAGCAAGAGCCCCTGAACAAACTAAAATAGCAAGTCTAACGGATGTAAAATCAGTTTTACAAGCATTTAATTAAAGTGCCTAGGATTTTTTATTTTTTTGGCAGTAAAGCAGTTGAATTTAGTATATTTTCACTCTGATTTTTTTTTTTTTTTTTTTTTGGGGGGGGGTAGCCTCCAGTATTGCACTTCAAATCACTGTAATTACATGCATTGACAGGGTATTATACATTTTTGTTGGTGTTTTTTTTATTATTATTATTATTATGATTATTTGAGCATTGTGTAGCCAAAGCGTCATACAATAGGAAGTGGATCCATGGAGTGGAGCAGATTAGCAGATTTAGCTAATATCCCATTTATGAATTATAATAGGACGGCTGGGAAGGACGCCAGCAGCAGATAAGGGACACTGCTGTATTTTAGAGATGCTAAAATCATATTAGCATCATTCCTAAAGATATACAGGAAAGTAAATATAACTCATTTTTAACATATCCTTTGAGTACAGCTGTCCTTTCATGTATTCCCTTGCTATGCATTCTGTGTGTGTGTGTGTGTGTGTGTGTGTTTGTTTTTGTTTGTTTGTTTGCTTGTTTTCAGGTGACATATATTTGATGTATGAAGACTTTTATTTGTGAGTTAACTGTCATAACTGTTGAATTATCTTGCACTTTTACAAATATATTTTCGAAAATCATTGAAAACCGAAAAAGTTATTTATTTCTGTTATCATTAGTTTAAACGAAATTAAAGAACTATCATCTTATTATCATCATTCATCTTTTATTTCCACATTTACAAACCCAAAATATTATGGTTGGATTTTTTAAGAGTTCTTAATCTGAAACGAGTTGGAGTGTTTTCTTTTCTTAGTTGTTTGAGTCTAAATAAACATTATAAATTTGCTTATGCAAAACAATAGATGTTGAGATATTGAACCGTGACATCATTACTGAAAAAACTTTCCCTGGATTCCCTTTTCTGTGGGATAGCCTTACCGCAATGATTAATACAGATTAATACACAAAGAGGGAATTCCTCATATTATGTGTCAAGCTTGAGGAGTCTGATCAGACGAATAAAACCTAGAACTATAATGTGACACTAGGGTCATTTGAATGAGCTACTGCAATTGCAGTTTTATATTTATCATACACACACACACATACACAAAATCAGTTTGCTTTATTTGAAGAAGTTTTATATATAATTTATATTTATCATACACACACACACAAAATCAGTTTGCTTTATTTAAAGAAGTTTTATTCACCTCTATAAGAAGAATAAATATGCAAAACAATAATAACATTGTCATTTTTCAGCTATGTATAACATGTATATTAAATAAAACCCAATCACTGCAAAAGATTGATTTGGCTTTTTAAAAAACGTTGCACAAATTGTTCTTAAACTCATGCATTACATTCAACTCCCGGAATTACAACATCGCAGTTCAGAGAAGCTCATATTAAGACCCTTGCCTAAATTTAGCAGACAGCTGAGTTATTTTTTTACATGTGCAGCCTAATGAAATTGTGACAGATTTTACAGTTAATATGTAGAATGTGTGATTGTAAGTGCTTGAGCAGCTCTGCCTGAATAACATGTTGATCTTTTGCAAAATTGGCACTTCCTTAAAAGATTTTGCATTGTGGCACTTGTCACATGTGGCGTTAAAGACCGTATGAAGCCTGTCTATATCTTCAGTTGGGCTGTTGGAGGAAAACAGGTTGTGAGTCTCAGCCTAAAACAGCACTTCAATCCTACTGGCAAATAAGTTATGCAACTTTATGTAGTCTTGTGTATTTTGGCGACTACAGAATTCAAAGTTCTGAATGCATAGTCTTTGTGTAGACCACCCACCCCCCCTTAGTTACTGCTGCTACTCGGTGAAAAATGCATCGCTAAGAACACAGACAATGAACTATTACACCCAACAGCCTCTCATTTACTATTAATACGCAAAAGAAATATAAATTGAAGGAATAGCCTACTTACGTGCAACTCCAAGTAGGATTGGCTGTGTCTGAAATGTGTCTGTTCTCGCTGCAATCTGAAAAGTACATGTGTTCACGTAATTGTTTGGTGACGTGTGTCAAGCGATCCGCATTGCACGGTTGATTGCAGTCAGAGCAGGGCAGACCGTGGTAGCCGTAAACGGACACGACAGCAGAAACAAAAACCTGTTTTGAATAGTACAAGTTAGGGGAGCCACATACCTCACACACCGCACTATATAACAGTCGCTGTGACGTATTTTACACAGAAATTTACTAGACTAGATTTACTCACCAACAGAGCAGAGATGTTCATCCTTCACTCGTTCAGTGTCACAGCTTCTGTCCTGGAAGGTCAAGTAGGAATATTGCTGTATTGTGCTTCAGACTGATATTTATATCTTGATCAGGATGCGCTAAGGGTTTTTAACCGTAATTCCGCCAACCTCTTTCCTACCTTACTAATTTGCATGGCCTGTTCAGTTTTTTCCGTATTGTTACAGTGACCTCTGGATGTTCAGGTGAGGGAAGGGGCCGTTTTTCCTCTGTGTTGTGAACGGGATACAAACATTTAAATATAATGAGAAATTAGTTAGAAATGAGTGGAAAAGTGTAGTCAGTGTGGTAGATATGGCTGAGTCAGTGTGTATGTATTTACCAGTGTTGCTATTTTTTTAAAAAAAAGAAACTAATTGTTGTGTGCCATTATTAGATCTCTTTCTGCTGTCTTTGTATCTTATTTAACAAGTCACTTATGTGTTGTCAGCACAGACAGATTAATCATCATCTGAACGGAGTTATGTTATTTACGGTTTGTTTTGCTCATTTCTTGGCTCTTTTTTCAAGCCTTTCAGACCCTTTTTTTAAATTCATTATACTATACGGCACAATTAAGCACCTAAAGTCTCTTTTTCATCCCTGTCTCAGTTTCCTCAGATGTGATATTAATTGACAAAATCGGTCTAATACAATAATTGAATGACAAATAGTTCCAATGTATACGTTCATACTTTTTTAGTAATTAAACTCATTTTGCATTGACATTTAGACCCGGTTTCACAAACGGGGCTAAACTTAAGCCAGGACTAGGCATTAGTTAAATTAAGATATTTAAGCAATTTTTACAAAAATGCCTCATAATAAAATATCACAGGTGTGCATCTTAACACAGAACAGTGACACACTGACATGTTTTAAGATATGTCAGAGCAAGATATTTTCATCTGAGACAGCTCAAACATGAATGTAATGCAAAATAAATAATGATAATAAATTAAACTACTTATTTCTTTCACATTGATTACACAACATGGAAAATCATGATGTTCTTATATCTATATTAATTATGTTTTTACTGTATATTGAAAGGAAATCACTGGATGGATATAAATAGAAAAAAAAACTATGACTCTGAAACCATTTTTTTAATTCAGTTTTATATTCTGTAGATATGCTTTTGTCTCTGGTCTAAGTAAACAACATTCAGTTTGCTTATGCAAAACAATAGAAACTGTTTGTCTGAGATAATGATACCATGATTCCTGGAAACAATAGTTCCATAGTGGGATTCCTTTTGTGTGGGATATCCTAACTACAATGATTAATACAGTCAGAGGAATCCCTCACATTATGACTCATGTTTCTCCTCGTGGGAAAGGAAATGTACATAATGTTATTGAATGTGCACTTGTAGCCTATTTATAAAATTGTAAAAGAATATTTTTTAAAAACCTGAACTTTCCAAAAGTGTAATAGAAATGTAAGGCCTCTTAAGAGCGTACACTTTCATGTTTCTTAACACACTTAAAGTTCACTAATGTCAGATTAATACATTTAAAGTCATTGTTTTATTAATCGTCTTGTGCTCAGTAGTGTTAGGTGATATAAAGTAAAATACAGCTGCAAAAAAAAAGAAAGTTAATTTACCATAAATGCTTATCAGTACTTTCAGAAGCATTATACCATATTTTAAAGACAATACAAATCATTATAAAATTAAATATAAAAAGTGGGACACTACAAACACTCTCAACAAGTTCAGTTAAATGCATTTAACATTAATTTACAATAAATGTTCTTTCCAAACGGCTATATTTAAGTATACATGAATTCTGTAATAAATACCCTTTTGTTAAAAAATATATATGTTATATGGCTTTAAAGAGGTCATATAACACCAATTTTCCACAAGCTGATATGATTCTTTAGGGTCTTAATGAAAAGTCTGTAATGTAGTTTGATTTGAGAAAGGTGGAAACATTTAAGGAGATTACAAAAAAAACACTGGGTGGATTCTTATCATTGTAGGGTGGTTGTGTACACAAACTGCCAACACTTTATTTCAAACAACTGCATCTGGCATTATGTGACCCCTTTCATTTTTTTGACTGTTACTTTTATTACTCCATCAATGTGTCATATCGTAAACAGCTCAGTGCCTTTAACACATAACAGGAAGAACATAAACGTAAACACATTTGGAAATGAAAGGATTTTTTTGTCAAATACCACAGCAACAAAAAGACAATAAGTGGTGTTTAAATAATGTGACTAAAGATAAGCCCACGTTTGAACCTACTTGTTTTTTAAAAGCAATAAGCATATTACATATGTATTAGTACAGGTATAGGCTCTGTGTTGTGCTTACTGTTTTGTTTATAATATGAAAAGGTTACATTTGAAAGGTCAAACGCAGAACGAAAGATCAAAAATGAAAACGTATGCAAATATACAGTCCTGGTCAGAATTATTGGCACCCTTGTAAAATATGAGCAAAAAAAAAAAAAAGCTATAACGTTTGTTTGTCAGAAAGTAATTTTATAGCCACATCTTACCACAGATCTCAGCCCTGTGTAGTGTCTGGCAGCTGAATATGCTGAATTTTCTCTTGAACTTGCTGTTTCATATTTTTTGAGGCTCAAATCATTTCAGCAGGTTTTCAACTGAGATCCTCAGAGAGTCTTTGGCAAGTTAAACTTAGGATGGGATGATATCAACACATGTCACCTTCCAAGCAGATTCGTAACATCTTCAGGTAATTGAAACATTTTAAGAATTTCCCTGATGGTGCAAATGGGAATTTTCAATGCTTTAAAACAATCTTTTGCTGCACATCAGAACTATATTCTGTGGTTTTGTGATGGCCTTTTTCATTCCTCGTATCTGAAGCCATGGCTGGAAAATTTCATCTTATTGGTGAGTCTGCTGTTTTAAAAAGGTAAATATGAACAGCAATACACTTAATATTTAAGTATATTTAATTAATAAGGATTTCTAAGGGTTCTAATAACTGTGGTCTATGTGTATTGGAGAAAAACAGTTTTTAAAGTGAATTGTCCCGTTAACGTAAATGAAAGATTTAAAATTATAAGAATTTTGACCTGGACTGTATTACCTAGTTACAAAATATGAAACACAACTCTGTTTCTGTATTTGAACAAGCTTTATTCACTTCTATAAGAAGAATAATTTAGCAACAAATAAATATATAAATAATAAATAAAAATGCATATATAAAACGTGTGATATACAAACAACTGAATCATGACATGGTATTCTTACAAACATGCATTGTAAAAACATTTCTGTCAAAAACAAAAAGGGTAATCCACAGCACTGACACTGATTATACATTTTCAGACATAGTCAATATACAGTATTTGGTTTTCACAAATGAAACATTTAAGTATACATAATATTGCCGTTCAGACATATTAATGAGCTCATCAAAAGTGCATGCAGGAATAATTAGCCAAGTATTGTTTTTTTCTTTGCACACGTACATCCTAATGTTATTGTGATAGGTTCTACATATAACATAATGTACTCAGTACCTATGCAAGGTTTTCTGAATAAAGTGTTGACTTTTTGCACAATCGGTACTGCCTCGAAACGTTCATCTGAGCACTTTTCACATGTGGCGTTACGGATTGTCGTACGGATCCTTTCAAAATCTGGTTTTGTTGGCCTGGGGAAAGAAAAACTGAGTTTCAGCCTGATTTGCACTCTCTTGTTTGGCTAATAAGAATCAGCAGTTTAAAATATTAATTATATTAACATGAACCAGCTACTTAGCATGAAGCAGCTATTATCAACTGCCTTATTAAATATGTTTAAATGACAAAATACAAATAACTAAATAATAAAGGAATACTTACTTGCAACTCCAAGTAGGATTGGCTGTGTCTTTAATATGGCTGTTCTCTCTGCAATCTGAAAAGTACATGTGTTCACGTAATTGTTTGGTGACGTGTGTCAAGCGATCCGCATTGCACTGTTGATTGCAGTCAGAGCAGGGCAGACCGTGGTAGCCGTAAACAGACACGACAGCAGAAACAAAAACCTGTTTCGAATAGTACAAGTTAGTGGAGCCTCATACCTCACACACCACACTATATAACAGTCGCTGTGACGTATTTTACACAGAAATTTACTAGACTAGATTTACTCACCAACAGAGCAGAGATGTTCATCCTTCACTTGTTCAGTGTCACAGCTTCTGTCCTGGAAGGTCAAGTAGGAATATTGCTGTATTGTGCTTCAGACTAATATTTATACCATGATCAAGGTTTGACCTGACGTAATCCACCAACCTCTTTCCTACATGACAAATTTGCATGAGACAAACAGCAGCGGCATAGTGTGTGTTGTTTTTCCGTAATGATACAGTGACCTGTAGCCATTCAGGTGAGGGAATGGAGCTTTTTTCTCCTTTATTAGTGAGTGGGATACAATCGCACACAAAGAACAAAGAGCTACTACAATGCTGTGCTGAAAGTCATGATGCTTCAGGGCAAATGAGCTCAAGTGTGCTCATAAACACATTACTGAGTGTTATTTCTCCAATTCTGTGCCTTTTTGTGCATTTTTGGAAGCAGTATAAAATTTACTTTTTTTTCCCTTTTGCATTGCGTTTTAATTTCACAAGTTCGCTCTTTCTCATTAATAAATCGTTTGATAGAATAAAAAAGAAGCAGATTTGGCGTGCCGTCCGGGAAGCGAGCCGGTAGAGGGGCGAGCCCCGAACCCTGGTGGGCCGAGCCCTAGCGAGGGCAAGGGTTCGGCACCCAGCTCAGCCTCCGACTGCCCCCCGGACGAGGAAGATTTGCTAGCGGAGGAGTAGGGGAGGGGGAGGGATTGCAAAAAGAGCGAGATACTGAAGGGTAGGAGACGGGTTTATTTATAGTAGGTGAGGAGGCTGTGATTGGATGGGAGTGGCAGGAGATGATTAGGAAATTGGGAACAGCTGTGATTAATTCGAATTACCACTCCTCCCGAAACTTTGTTATGATCAAAACATTCACTTCACAAGTTCGCTCTTTCTCATTAATAAATCGTTTGATAGAATCAAAAAGAAGCAGATTTGGTGTGCCTTCTGGGAAGCTAGCTGGTAGAGCGGCGAGCCCCGAACGCTGGTGGGCAGCGAGGGTTCGGCGCCCGGCTGAGCTTCCGACTGCCCCCCAAAGAAGCAATAAGCGAGGACGGCAGCCCTCAAAAAAATGCGGCTGCGGGAATTGTTAGGTGTTCCCCTGCGGGGGAGGAAAGCTTCTTCTGCAGAAGCAGGTTTGCAAGTTCTGTTGGAAATTTATAGGATGCTGCTGCGGGAGCTGGTTGTATGGCAGAGGCTTCTGCGGAAGCGGGTCTCGTGGTTCAGTTGGAATTTTGAGGGAAACTGCTGCGGGAGCTGGTTCTAAGGTGAGCCTCTTAGCAGAGAAAAAACTTGCTTCTGCGGAAGTGGGTCTTTGCAGTTTGGAGTTGGAAGTGGATTGCGTGCATTTTTCTTTTTTTTTTTGGAGGCTTAAGGCTTTAGGCTAGAGAGGGCTTGCATGGCTTGCAAAAGGATAGCTGGGTCTGAGTGGATGTAGTTTTTGAACACATCAGAATTTAGCATCCTAATTTCTGGATCTGGGGGGGGGAGAGGCGACCAGCTAAGAAGGCTCGGAGGGTTTGATAAGGGAGCGTGGGGGACTGCAAATTGAAAGTGTATGGCCTTTCATGAGCTGGTCGGTTTTGCTGCGCTCAGAAAAAGACATAGTTTCATGATTTTGGACTGTGAGATCGGAAATGGTTGGGTGGATGGAAGGGTTGAAAGGGGAGTTTGTAGTGAATTCAGAGACTCTTAGGAAGCCAAAGAACGCTAGTGTGAACATAGCGTCTAGGGTGCGGTCTATAAGGGGGTTGCAATAACTGCCGAATAGCAGTTTATGGAAGAATTGGATGCCGCTGAGATATCCTTTTATTGAGCTAGTCTGGAGGAATCAGAAAACATTAAGGTAAGATATGAATGAGGTAATGGTTAGAAGGGAAAAGTCGGGAAACGGCAGGTTGTAGCTTAAATGGAAAGTTTTAAATGCTTTCCAAGCTGTGAGGTATGATTGCAAAGTTCTCGAGACTATGGCTTGTTGAGGGAATGCTCTAGAAGAGTTCTTAAGGGAT
>JAUYWG010000061.1:5904660-5920090 GCA_034779775.1 Enteromius afrohamiltoni | reverse complement strand
TTATAATATACACGCATTCATACACAGGTGTGTTAGTTATTTGTTGCGTGTGGCATTAAAATGTTAGAAATGGCATTAAAAAGGGCATTAAAAGGCATTAAATAAGATTAGAAAATCCTGCAGAAATCCTGAATGATAATTTTGCATTCCAAAGTTCAAGTTCGGTAAATGCAGCCCTGTGAATGTGTCATATGAAGACCAATAGAAGTTCAAGTGGACGCTTTATAATAAATAAATAAATAAATAATGCAGATTATGTAATTTTTACATTTTTGAATATGTTATTATTTGGTACGTCATATATATTATAAAATATATAAGGATATCATTACGGCCTTTGCATTGTTTTGAGGAACTTTGCACACGCAGAATCTGGATTTTAACTGCTCAATACAACAAAAGTGATTTTTAAACTGTCAAGCTTTAATAGGGATAAAAAAAGTATTTGTGTGTATATATGAGCTGTCAAAATTTGTGTTAATACAGCCAATCAATTTTTCCAGTTTAACATATTTAAAATATTTAACTCGGTTAATGCAGATGCAGCAAATAACCTAATAATCCAGCTGCTGTAATATCTGTTCATCAAAGAACAAAAGAAAAAGAGAAAATCGATAGTAGTAGCTTTAAGGATTTATCTACATTTATTATAGAATGAAGTATTTGATGGCTTTATATAGTATATGTATATGTCCTACTTGCTGAAGGGCACAGATAAATATAACATTTACTGTATGTATGATGTTTTTTTAGGAACTACAAGTAACGGCTTTCTTTTACTTCCTTTTTTTTCTTTTTTTTTCAAACAGTGAGAGAGAAGATTGGTGCCATAGCTACACCTGACTACATTCAGAATGCACCCAGCCTTCCAAAAACCAGATCAGGTATTATTATTGAACTGTTTATTATTAAAGGCGTAATGTTTTATGATGCTTAAGTATTTCTTTTTTTTTTTTTTTTTTTTTTTTTTTTTTTAGGTAAGATCATGCGTCGTGTGTTGCGGAAGATAGCGTGTAATGAGCAGGATTTGGGTGATGTGTCTACGTTAGCAGACAGTTCTGTCATTGAACAACTGTTTGAGAACCGCTGCTGTACTGCTGTGTGACCACCAGGGGCATCCAACACAACGCCACTGTCTGGCCCCCCCATACCAGCTTCAGTCCTGAAGGGAAGAGGACGAGTCTGAGCTATAATGGAGTTTATGATAAAGCTAGTGTGCAGACAGAAGGAAAAAAAGCTTAGAGATGTATAATTCCTACTGCAATTCACCGACTTAAAGAAATCTCTAGATAAACCCACAATTTGGGTTTAGGCATAGAGTTTTAACAGTTTTTTTTTTTACAGTACCCAGTTGTATGTTAGAAAACATTGTTTTACTCCTAACCCCAACAAATTGTATTTCTTTTTTTCATGTGTCTGTTCATTAATCTTTATAAGACTATACTGTCCTGCTTTCAAAGTGCCAACATGATCTCAGAAAAAGGGTTTTTTTCATCACTAAAATGGGAAAATGAGACTGTACATGTCATGATTTTGTTGCCTACTATGTAATAGCGCTGTTTAAAATCTCTATGCTATGGTAAGAAGGTTTCATTTTAATGTTTAAAGCCACACATTGTATAGAACTTTCTATACAAGCCAAAGCATGCATTAATATATACCAGAATAACATGGTATCATGCGGGTTTTACAAATGTTAGAACTTCATGTATATTGTATTGCTGGGACAGTTTGCAGCTGTGTGATAAAAGTTTGTGTGTGAACTAATGTGTATCGCCAGGAAAGTTTTGAAAGCGCAATGATTGACTGCATAAAGGATGTTCGTTTGAAAATGCACTTAACAGTAGAAAATGATATATCTGGCCATGATGGTGGTCTTGTTGTACTCCTAAAACTTAGACCCATTCAGTGGCTTTGCATTTTATCAAGTCATATTTCAAAGTGTTAAAATCTGTATTTTATATTGTGAAGGTATCCTCTGAAGAAGCTTTTTCAAGAGAAAAGTGATCAAATTCCAGCCATTATGCTCTCGTGCACCAGTACTGCATTGTTAACTATTGTCAGATTGATTTCTTCCAGCTTGGCATTAACTCGAGTTTTTGATATTTCTAAACCCTGTAAGCATTCTCTAGCCTATATGAACCTTTGGACTGATTGTGGGGTTTTTTACCATTTATTTTTCATTCTTGTAATCATTTGAGCAGAGCAGCGTTTCAAATAGAGCTGGGTGAATTAAAGTGCTGAGGTTTTAAAATGGTTTTGGTCCATTTTTTTTATTTTAGTTTCTGGAGGAGTTGCTTAATGAATTAAGACATGATCATGTCTAAAGGATCATTTGACACTGAAAACTTTAATGGAAAATTCAGCTTTTTGTAATCGTGAATAATTTATGCCTTAATGTTTATAAAAAATACACTCCTGTTTTTACTACATTTCGGGGCAAAATGTTAGAGGACAAAAGATCTTATGGACTGCAAACCTTTAAAGGGTAAAGAATCTTCCAGATTTACAACATTTTTAACCAATTTGTTCACCTGTTGTGGTATCTTTTAAAAATCCCCCAGTTTATATACACTCACCTAAAGGATTATTAGGAACACTGTACTAATACGTTTGACCCCCTTTTGCCCCTGCCATAATCCTATGTGGCATTGATTCAACAAGGTGCTGAAAGCATTCTTTAGAAATGTTGGCCCATATTGATAGGATAGCATCTTGCAGTTGATGGAGATTTGTGGGATGCGCATCCAGGCCACAAAGCTCCCGTTCCACCACATCCCAAAGATGCTCTATTGGGTTGAGATCTGGTGACTGTGGGGGCCGTTTTAGTACAGTGAACTCATGTTCTAGAAACCAATTTGAACGAGTGGTTATTTCAGTCAAAGTTGCTTTTCTATCAGCTTGAATCAGTCGGCCTATTCTCCTCTGACCTTTAGCATCAACAAGGCATTTTCGCCCACAGGACTGCCACATACTGGATGCTTTTCCCTTTTCACACCATTCTTTGTAAACCCTAGAAATGGTTGTGCTTGAAAATTCCAGTAACTGAGCAGATTGTGAAATATTCAGACCGGCCCGTCTGGCACCAACAACAATGCCACGCTCAAAATTGCTTAAATCACCTTTTCTTTCCCATTCTGACATTCAGAGTTCAGGAGATTGTCTTGACCAGGACCACACCCCTAAATGCATTGAAGCAACTGCCATGTGATTGGTTGATTAGATAATTGCATTATTGAGAAACTGAACAGGTGTTCCTAATAATCCTTTAGGTGAGTGTGTATGTATATATATATATATGAATTTAATTTGCAAAACATTTTTTTTTTACATTTTCAAAAGCTGTTTTTATTATGTTAGCATTTTTTATTGTGTTCTAATCAAAATAACCCAACTGCAGTTTGATTGGGATCAATTGGAATGCACTAAAAAAACATGATTTTTGAAAATTGGTTGAAATAAATAAATTCTTAATATATTCTGCTTTTGCTGCTGTTTTTTTTTTTTTTTTACAGACTTCCATGTTGAATGAGTTGAACTGAATCAGTTAATAAATCATTGTTTTGATCTTTTATTATTAACCAGGTGATTCAGGTAATAAATTCAAACTGAATGATTAATTCACAAAATTCGACTCCCAGCTAATAGGGAACGTTCTGGTGACTTCTCTAAAGGTTCTCTCAAAGTTATCAAAAACGTTCTTGCATAACATTAGTGGAACATTTCCTTAACGTTATAATAAAAATTGATAAACGTTCTAAAAATGGATAAAAACATTGTGTTGTTGGTGGAACGTTTTAATAACGTTCTTAGAACATTAATATAACAAGAGACAAAGTTCTAAAAACGGTTTGAATAACGTTCTTATAAAAATTAAAAACAATTTTTTTTTGGAAGAGTAATTGTTCACAAATCTGTAGATTTGCTCTTATATACTTCCTTCTCTCTCGCTCTCTGTTTTTTTTTTTAATTTCTGAACTCAATAAACCTCCACAAGATGGCGGTGATTCCAAACTGTTCACTTCAGGAAGACAAAGAAAAGGTCCTCTCTTTTAAATGTCTAAAGCAGGTTTAATGTCATTTCACATTACATAAAACCTCTTTTCTGCACTAACTACACACATGTCCAGTTTATTAACCCAAAGGTTCATTTTTGGTGCTCTTTTGCTGCGTGAAAAGCCCACTGACCATCTGTTATTCAAGCAGCGTGAAAGTGATTGAATAATTCATGCCAGACTGCTCAGTTTGCTGTCAGGGGATTGTGAGGATCAGAGGGCGGTCCACTCATTTTTCTTTGTGTATATGTGTGTATGAAGGTAGGGAGTGTACTAATGTTATCATTTTACTTTCCTCACATATGCAGTATGGTAATGGTTTTAACAGTTGAGGAAACAGGTGAATCCCTAAATTGTGCTAATGTTTCTCTTCCTATATACAGAGATAATATATTTATTATACATTTGTCTGCAGCTGGTGAAGTCGCCTTACTCTCTTCATGAACCCCATGTTGATAATATTGATTTTCATAACACCAGGCTGTGTGTAATTCTGGCCTGTCTTCAGTTCAGTCTATTTCAACAGTATAATAACACTCTTTTACACACGCACTTACACTTCAATAGATTTCATTTTCTCCTTTTTTTTCATTATTACCACTTTATTTCTACTTCCTTTCATCTTATTGATGTTTGTTCGGTGGTACTTCAGGAGGCAACAAGATAATAGCTCAGTATTCTCCAGGAGGTTTTGCTGTACATTTACAGTGGTACAAAGTATTACATTTTTCACTCTTTGTTATATTGCAGACATTTGCTAAAATCAATCCAGTTCTTTTTTTTCCTCATTAATGTACACACAGCACCCCATGTTGACAGAAAAACCCGGAATTGTTGACATATTTGCAGATTTATTAAAAAGGAAAAACTGAAATATCACATGGTCCTAAGTATTCAGACCCTTTGCTCAGTATTTAGTAGAAGCACACTTCTGATCGAATACAGCCATGAGTCTTTTTGGGAAAGATGCAACAAGTTTAGTTTTTCACACCTGGATTTGGGGGTCCTCTCCAGTTCTGTCAGGTTGGATGGTAAACATTGGTGGACAGCCATTTTTAGGTCTCTCCAGAGATGCTCAATTGGGTTTAAGTCAGGGCTCTGACATTGTTGTGAAGCCACTCCAAATTAAATTTTCCGTACCCACTGTATATCCACCCCATTTATATCCTCAGGTTGAGCCTCCTGTTGAAGCTGTCTGCATTGTTTCGTCTGGCAGACTGTGGGACACCCAGGGCGGTCTCTAGGGGCGTGTGTGTGTCTGTGTGTGTGTTGGCCCAGCTGTCGGCAGCATTTGACCACTGAACATATGCGGCACGGAGCTGCTGCCGTTGTTTCTCCTAATGGGCCTTCATTATACACACACTTGTCACACTCCACGATACAGACAGGCCTGGGACAGGTGGGAGAATAGAAGGGCCGAAAAGATACAGAGCAGGGAACAAAAGAAGTCATGAGGGATGTGAGAGCATGCACATGCTAAGAACGAACAGATATGGATTAACAGTGAGGAGAAGAGGGCAGAATGATGATAAAATATGGGGTACATTGTCAATAGATTTTTATAGTACACAGTTTTACCAAATTTGACCAAATCGCTGGGGTATATTTATAGCAATATCTAAAAATACATTGTCAAAATGATGGATTTTTGTTTTATACCAAAGATCATTAGGATAGTAAGGATCATGTTCCATCAAGATATTTTGTAAATTTCCCACCATAAATATGTCAAAAGTATTTAGATTTTTTTTTTGCACCCTTAGATTTTTAGATAGTTGTATCTCAGCCAAATATTATCCAAACAAACCATACATCAATAAAAATATAATAATTATTCAGCTTTCAGATGAAAAAATCTAAACTTATGACAGTTTTTTTGTGGTCCATGATCACATATATTGAAAAATTATATTTAAGAAAAACACAGTCAGCTCTCTGTTTGGTATCTCTACTGTCTGAAATCACTTGAGAATTGAGAATATTAAAATGACCTCATTTGTTTTCCAGTATCCAGGCAATCCCCCAGAAAGTCTCCAGTGGACTTTTCTCTATATAGGGTGACAACAAGAGTGATGATATTCCCCTAAAAACCCAGTTTCGAAAATGAGGAAGACAAAGCCCCATTACCCATCACATATTTCTGCTTCTCTCCCTCTGCTGGAGTATGAGGGAATATGAAACCGAAAATTAGGCTGATAGGGAGAAATAGGGTAGGAATGGCGACGAGGAGAGAGAGGGGTGCGTATGCTGCAGTACATAAACATGAGAGCAGCTGGTGATCTCAGCTGGATTTCTGCAACCCCAATCACAGCACAGACTGTTCACTTCACTGTCTGCCATCACTGACAGCCTTCCAGCTCACTAAACTCCACCGATACCGCAGGTGTTTAATAGCTGCTCTTAGACATGTAAACAGAGATCATTTACTTCACTCCTGTAGCCCTCGTGTAAAATTAATTATCTATAACTCTAGTGTCAGTGTAGACAAATTGGCTGATGATAATGGGATGAGCTCTGTTGCATCATTTTGTCTTTTAAAGGAATTTTCTGGTTTGCTACATTCATCAAAATGAGCAAAATTTACATTTACATTGTTAATAATCCTAGCAAAATTAACTATCATAACAATTACCTTAAAATATATTTTGAAACGCTTTCTAATTTAACATCACAAAACACAAAAATACCAATTTTTAAAGCTTTTCAATTTCATGTAACTGCCCTCCCTTTCTATGTTTTTTATTTATTTTTTTATTCTTTAATATTTTTTGTTTCGGCAATAACTGTTGTTCTGTTTTGCATGCTTTGAGATGTGCAACGTTGAATTATGTTTTCTTTGTATGTTTTTGTATGATGACGCTGAGTAATGTGGGGGTGAGATTGTAGATAGAGTGTCAATGGTTAATTTGAGAGATAGGTGGCGGTAAGGAACTTTATAAGTCTGCAATCCACCAAAAAGTATAAGCGTCACGTGCCAGCTGTTGTGAACGCGCTCAGGACAGTCAGACATTACAGTGTGTAAGAGGTAAAAAACGATATAAATACTTTTCCGTTTCTCGAACGGACCTCTTGTTTTGTGTCTTTAGACCTCAGTGTATCGTCACGAGCCACGGGGTTTAATTTGGTTTTGTCTGTGTATGTTTTTTTCACTTTCAAAGCTGTGAGTCCCATTCACTGCTGTGATGTGAGTGGCAGACTGCAACGGTTTGAGTTAAAAGCCTTCGTTTGTGTTCTACAGAAGAAACAAAGTCACCTACATCTTGGATGACCTCAGGGTAAGATAAACATCAATTTTAATTTTTAGCTTGAACTATCCCTTTATTTTGCATAATCTTGTCCATGAATTTTAGTAAATGTTATAGTGTTTAGGACATTTTTCCACAATTTGTTGGTGAGCAGAAGTAACTGAACTAGGGGTGTTCGGTTCTGTTTTTTTTGGAGTCGACTCCGACTCCTAATTTTGGAGTTGGTGGAATCGACTCCTCGACTCCATTTACTTTGAATAAAAATAGGGTCAGGATTCAGAAGGTGTGTCTCAATATGCTTCCTTGTTTCCTCACTTCTCGCTCGTATGTCCTACGACCCTGAAGCTTCTGTTTCCCTGAAGGCTTCGTGTTTTATCTTAATTAAACATTTATCTGGGACTGTACAGGAAAACATATAGCTAGCACTACAGCATTTACCTCATCCATCTCATCTTGACTGGCAGTGCTGCTTGGCCGTTTAAACAACGTTTACAAATATCACAATGAACTTTAGTTTTGTCTTCGGTCTGGTTGAAATATTTCCACGGTTGAGGTCGGGGTTGCCATTTTAAGTTAACACATTACTGGATTCAAAAACAGTCATCACTCAACAGTATAACTCAATCAACGATCACTTGCCAATTATGGGCCATTCTCACCCTGAGGACTGGTACATGATTGGTTCGTAAAACCTACTGCAGTGTATTGTGCCAATCGCAACCAATTGACTGTATTGAACCACATCATGATTGATTGAGCCGCAAAACAGACCCAACAGAAATATACATTATTGTTCTTTGTTTTCCTGGCATTACTTATTTTTTTTCGTCTCATTTCTTTATCTTTGTGTTTTAATTTCTGTATCTTTACATTCATTATAATCTTTCCGTTATAACGAACTGTTGCTGTGTTGAACTTGAAAAAAAACACTCGACACTGGGAGTCGATTCCTGACCTGGAGTTGATTCCGACACTAGGGCTAGTGAGAGTCCAGGAATCGACTCTTTTGAAGTCGACTCCCCATCTCTAAACTAAACCAAACCCACAGGAGAAGCTGGATCTCTGGTCTCTCCACACTTGCACATCTGATTGGTTTAGATGGGAGGAAAGTGGCAAGCAACACTCGGTGGATGCAAATTACCCACAATTAAAGGGTTTTCACAGAAGCAAGTAAATATTACACCATACTGCTGCTGTATATGAAATGATATACTGTCACTTAGCCATTTCAAACTTCTTTTTGCCCTCAAACAAAAAATAAATTGGTTTAAAGCAGTTTTTTTTTTTTTTTTAGTAGTTTATATCGGGGCTTTATGTTTACATATTTCATAGATTTTGGTGGACTTTTTTAGCTTTTAGCTTTTTTTAGACTCTTTTTTTAGACTTTTTGGTAATGTGTAATTTATCCTGAATGATTTTAGTTTTTCCTATTTTAAAGTGTATTATCCCTAATAATTGTTTTTTTTTTTCTTATTTTCAAATTTTAAGAGTTGTGTGTATTCCAGCCTTCAAGGTGCTCTATGAGATGTTGCAGGATTTTAGCTCGATTTCATTTTTATCTCAAACTGTTTGCATAACCCCTTAATCATCTTTCTGTCTGCCCTCTGAATACACTGGGGGGAAAAAACGGTCTCGAAAGACAACACAAAGGCTGCAATACCGAAACAAACACTATGGGTACTGGATGTTCATCACAACAAAAACAAACTTGGACCTACCAATCGGCAAGAAGAGGTGGGGTTTAACGCAAGCTAAAATCCTGCAACATCGTATAGAGCACCTTTCAGTCGGATGCTTCAGTCAGTCTAACACAAATAACATGTTATGTGATTTAACATGACTATAAATATTTTTCAAAAGTAGGCCTGTGTATTGTATATACTCTGATATTATGTCTTCCATTTAATTTAACCTACTATATGCAGTATCACAGACACAGTCTATGCATGCACTATACTGACTGACACACACATAGAAACTCAATGCTGTTCCGGAGTAGCCCTACTTATATCCATCAGACATTTTTTACAAACCGTTCCAAGAAAGAAAACTTGTACTTTATTGCACCATCCATTTATTACCCCACCCCCCCCAACACACTCTTTTTTGTTTGCTTTCATTGGTCTGTCTCTTCCTATCCGTCTCCTTTCATTCTGACTTCCTGGCTCATTACCTCATGGGAAACATCTCTGACTGTCAGCCATGAAGTTGTCCATGCTTGTGAGAGACGTTCCCTGGCTCTGGTGTGAGACTCTGGCGTTTCAAGGTAATTGTTTTAGACGGCTTGAAGGCTGTGGAAGAGAGAGTGAAATTGTGTGTATTTATTTATTTTTTTACTCTGAACTGCATTTTGAATTGATGGATTATTTATATATATTGCGTGAAATGAATAGGAAAAATTAAATAAAGTCACAAAGTAAAGATAATTCAAAAACATTAAATTATGGAGCCAAGCAAAATAAGTAGTTGGGGCTCAGTACAACTTAAATTTCATTTTCAAAATAATTTCTGTAACCATTCTTCGACTCTTTAATGTCACATGATTCTTCAGAAATCACTGTAATATGCTGGTTTGCTGCTCAATAAATATTCTTATTATCCATGTTGAAAACCCATGTCAACCCATGTTAATGTATCCTTGCTCTCCATTTACAAATATGTAAGGTTTTTTTGATCAGACGCGTTGGATGTAACAGTATTGTTTGTGTAAAGAGTTTAACAGATGTCACTGGTCACTGAGTTCATCCCCTCTGATTGTGTAATCATCTCTGCAGCCAGTCAGCCAATTAAAATGAGCAATTATTATGACCTGAGCATTGACCAGGACACACTTTTGTAATTAGAAATACAGTGGGTACGGAAAGTATTCAGACACCCTTAAATTTTTCACTCTTTGTTATATTGCAGCCATTTTCTAAAATCATTTAAGTTCATTTTTCCCCCGTTAATGTACAAAGAAGAACCCAAGGATCACTGTGGCTGAGCTCCAGAGATATCCTGGACCAAAACCTTCTCCAGAGTGCTCAGGACCTTCCAGTTTACCTTCCAACAAGACAATGACCCTAAGCACACAGCTAAAATAACAAATTAGTGGCTTCACAACAACTCTGTGACTGTTCTTGAATGGCCCAGCCAGAGCCCTGACTTAAACCCAATTGAGCATCTCTGGAGAGACCTAAAAATGACTGTCCACCAACGTTTACCATCCAACCTGACAGAACTGAAGTGCATCTGCAAGGAGGAATGGCAGAGGATCCCCAAATCCAGGTGTGAAAAATTTCTTGCATTTTTCCCAAGAGGGCTATATTAGTTAAAAAGGGTGCTTCTACTAAATACTGAGTAATGGGTCTGAATACTTGTGAATATGAATACATGTGATATTTCAGTTTTTCTTCTTTAATAAATCTGCAAAAATGTCAACAATTCTGTGTTTTTCTGTTAATGTTTACATTAATGAACAAAAAATTAGCTTGATTTTAGCAAATATCTGCAATATAACAGAGTGAAAAATTTGAGGGGATCTGAATACTTTACGTACCTACTGTATTTATTAGTTTTCAAAGAGGGAAAACTACTTCATCTGAAATGTTGCTGTGAAATCTATGTCAAGTCATACTATGCAATCATGCATATTCATGGCGTTTATTGTTAATAATTTTACATATATAGGATAGTCTCAGCAATTCCACAAGGCTTTGTTCCCTTTAGAGGTCCTGTGAGCCAGAAGTAATTAAGAATAAATTATTACATTGCCTTCACGTCACCTGCACAACTGTCTTCATGCATGTTATGCCTGAAGCCATCTACATTTGCTGACTGATTTGATTGGATAATGAACTGGAAAGAGTTTTCAGGACTAAAGATGTCTTTGTGGCTCAGGTGAGCCGAGCTTCTTGAAAGTGTCGATGAATTATGGATGGTGTTCTTGCTGAAAGAAAAGAACTGAGAGTGCTGAATTTTATCTGGTGTGAAGAAGACTGTCTGCATATCAACAACTAAACAAGCAGTGTATGTCATGGGTGAACTACTTTATTTTTGTTTTATTATTGTTAATTTATTTTTTTTTGATGTACACACAGTTTCTCTCCTTGTTCTTGTTGACATTCTCAGTCCAAATTATTTTCCAAAATGATCAAATACTTTGTCATATATATATATATATATATATATTATTAGTGCTGTCAATCAATTAAAAAAAATAACCAATTAATTGCATATTTTCTTTCACAGTAAAGTTTTTAATGCACTTTTATATTGCAATAATTTCACATTCAAACATTTTTTTTCCCCTAGTTGCTATTTAATCATTGAATAGCCATTCAACATTACAAAACTATTGTATAAAACCATTAAAACAAACAATCTTGACATAAAACCATTATAATATCAAGACTGAATTGTCCACCCTCCCCCCAAAAATGTTTAACCATTGACTATAGTCTTCAACATGACAGTATACTGTAATCAAGAGCTATCAATTTTAACATTTAGACTAATAAAAAAAAATAAAAACAATCTTCACATAACCCATTATATAATAAATGTTATATTTACTTGTGCACTTCATCAGAAATATACAGAAATTGAAGTTATCAAACACATTCTAAATTAAATATAGATGAATCTATAAAGCTATCTCCTTTTTATATAGGTTATTTTGGCTGTTATTTCTTTAAGAGCTGCCACTGCTGAATGTGATGCAGTTCTGAAACAAATCTTATTTACTCTAACTCTTTTTACCTTTTCTGACCCACTTCAGGTCAGGCGTGTTAGATGAGTGAGACGGCGCTGGGCTGCTCCAAAATGTTTTAAAGACATGTTCTTAAAAACGGCTCATAAAATATATTACATGCTTACACAGTTTTAAGGCAGCTTTAATCGTCTTTTTGGTAGCTTTATGACTTAACTGACCACGACGTTGGATGCACATAGCTTATTTTGCTCTTTGAAATGAAAGGATACAGCCTACAGCCTACTCTGGTATTTTTGTGCATGTATTTGAAGAGCGCACACTGCAAGCACAGTACCTATATAGCCATTGATGTTCCTACGTGGGAGATCAATGGATCTCAAAGGTTTGTAGTCCGAGAGGTCAGACCTCTCAAGCATTTTGATGCCAAGTGCAAAGGTGAAGCCAGATATTTTCAGTCGTCCCATAAAAAAAAAGAAAAAAAATGAAAAATGCATACAAAAACTTTAGAATTGTGACAAACTATTAGGACGTGGACTGTTGTCAACAGACTCCTGTTCTGCAGTCTGTGAATTATAATACTTTTATTCACCAATCAGCAAGGACATGAAATTGGTCAAAAGTTAAATTTTTAATGTTATGAGAGATTATCCTGTAAATATGAGACATGTATAAGGTTTCATAAAAAAGCATTACTACATTTGATGATAATTATAAATGTTTCTTGAGCAGCAAATCAGAACATCCTTATTTCTGAAGGATCATGTGACAATGAAGACTGGAGTAATGAGGCAAAAAAATCAGCTTTACGTTACAGTAATAAATAAAAATTTTATATTTAAATAGAAAATACTTATTTGTAAAAACTATAATCATATTTCATAATATTACTATTTTTACTGTGTTTTAATAAATGCAGCCTCTGTGAAAATGAGAAACCTCTATTAAAAACATTACAAACTACACATTTTTGTACAATACTATATAGAAAAATAAGTACTATATATTATATGCTGTATAAAAAAGCAAAGTGTAGTCCAGAAAATACAGAAAAGAAAATGTTTAAAAGTAATTATACTTATTTATCATTATTCACGTTTACGTACCACCAACACTCAGATGTTGATAATATCTGTCACGTCTCCTATCTGTAGTCTTTTAATCGCCCCCCCTCTCTCTGAAGCTGAATAATCCCGCAGCTGAAGGGTTTTTCTGACACTATGGGATGCAAAGCATGGGGTTTTGGGTAATTAGCTAATTGTGCAAGTATCTGCAGCACAGATGTGAGTCCCGTGGCGGCTTTCCATTTATGCAGAAACAGGCATGTGTGCTCTGGTTAACTCTCTCTGCCTTTCTCTATTCAGCAATCTCTGTAACATTTGTGCTTGTTTCTAAAGAACAATCATAGGCAGAGCTGTTATACCGTGTGCCGCAGATAGGGGGTGCTGCAACTCTTACGTTTATTTTAAGTGCGTTTTCTTTTTTCTGTTTGCTTCAGGGTAAAAAAGGGAGTGAAATGGAGCCTAAATTGTGCCAATTGGATGAAATAACAGTGTTTAAAATGATGGGCTGACACTGTGAAGAATTGCTTGTTGACAGATGCTACATTTCTATTTCCTCTCTCTTTTTCTCCTCCTGTGTGAAGCGAGAGCGTTATGCACAGGTCAGATCAATCTTTCATCTACTGCCCCGCCCCCCAGTGTCTGCATTAAACACATTCGCACCCGATATTCCCAGCAGCTGTGCCATCGGCGTCTGTGTGCACAGATATCGTGTTATGGGTAATCCTTGATATCACATATGAGTCTCTTAGAAACTGCAGCATTTATCTCAGTCAAACAAAGCGCAGGGCTGGTGATGGATTACAGTTAGAGGAGCTCACCCGTGGCAGCATGTCCTTACATGGATTTAGCTCTATTGTTGTGCTCGCTCTTAGACGCTCAGCTAGAGTGTATGAGCTTTGTGCTCTTCTGTTGATGTTTTGTTATTCTGGAGGTGATGTGAACTCTGTTTTGGCCAGAAACAATGTAAATCTTTGTCTCACTATCTCTCACTCTCACTCACACACACACACACACACACACACACACACACGAATGCATCAGATCTCCTGCCTAGAGAATGCCAGGCTGTTGCCGTGGTAACCAGGACACGTTTGTGCTGCGAGCTCCTCCATCCCTGCTGAGCCCCGCAGTACAGAAAAAGAGCAAGACAGTAAAGCACAACACCGGCGGGAAAACATAAAGACCCATGCAGAGTCATGGGAGTCCATCAGAGAGAGAGAGTTTCGCTTGTACACTGACTGCTGTTCTTTAAATACTGTATAATTCTCACTGTTTATCAGGGTTGGGGCCATTCATGAATTGAATTGAATTGAGAATAAATGGTAAATTCCAATTCACTTCCTGGAATGGAATTGGAACTGCATGCAGCTGATAGGAAATGGAATTGGAATTGAATTGGAATTCAGCTGTCTTTGCATTTAGAGGAGGCCTGCCTCTTCAGGAATGGGAAAAAAAACTTCCAGCCGACCTAGAGCGACTTCTAGTGGCTCTGCATTCGCTGCTGGAGATGAGGCAGCGTGAGTCAGTGAAACGTGAAAAACAGATCAAAAACCACTCAAGTAGAGGGGTACTGATGATCAATTTGAGCAAAACCACAGGCAGATCAAAGCACTGATGCAGACAGAGAAGAGGGGAGGGAGGGCCGCGAACTGTCTGTGACGGGGTCCCATTCAGATGACTTATTAGAATCTTGCAGCTCGGCAAGAGAAACACACACTGAGGAGGTGGATTGTGTCTGCATAATTCACTTAAACATACTCGATCTCAACCACGAATGTAGTTCTCGCCTGGAAGGGCATGAGAGAGTCAGCGAGCGTGCGCAGTTAGATTGTGCAAGCCCTTAAACCGACTGCTTAATTATTCATTTTGCTTTGACAGCCGAGGAGGATAAGCTGCTCGAAAGGGGCTTATTTACTCCTGCATAATAACCGACAGAACAAAAGATGAACCCATAGCTCTGCTGTCTCGGCCTCCGATCTGTGAGAGACTTAAAAACACGAGCGGGGTATTACAGAAGAGTTTTAGGTCTTACCTGTTAGAAGATTTTCTCTCTTGATGTGAACACATCAACATATCCAGAACTGCCCTCAGTGAACACTTAATGACACTTAATTTTATTATTTTATTAAAAAGAATATATATCATCAAATACACAAACTGAAAACTCAAAGGTGTTTAGTACAAAAAAAGTTTGGTTTAGGCTGAAGAAGTAAGGACTGAAATATATCACTGTTATTAAATATATTACCATTTGCCCATGTTTTAGTTTAGTAGACCTTTCGTATAGAGAAGCAAAAGTTGATTGTATTTTCAATAAAATATTTTGTATTGAATTATAGAATCCAGACCAATTATATCAGACAACCCATCCAAGTT
>JAUYWG010000061.1:5890951-5904560 GCA_034779775.1 Enteromius afrohamiltoni | reverse complement strand
TTTGATTTATTCTAGTCTAATATAAAGAGAAATAGCTTATTTCTTATTTTGTTCAAAGGGTCATTGTAGCTGATGATTATAATACTAATGATGATAGTTTAATACCGTATACAATGAATCTGTGATATTTTCTGAGATGATTATCATACCGTGAAAATCTCATACCGTTACAACCCTAGAGGTGACAAGAGTACATTGGGTGAGTCCATGAATGAAAACAGACACAAAAACATACACACACAGTTAGCAGGTGAAACAGACGACAACATTTTTGTCTTGTGTCAGCTTCCGTAGCGTCTATATGCGTTTCGAAAGGGCGAAGTGAGCGGGGGACTTGACTAACAGCTAGATGCCGCTAAAAATGCAGCTAAAAATTACACATTGCACCTTTAAAGTTAGAAATGTAATGTAATCAAGAGCAGTGAGATTTTTCTTTTTCTCATTTAACCTAAACGACATACAGCAGGACTATTAGACTGCTGTCACTTTAAGAGCTACCCATTCCCTTTCAAAATGTGCAAATTAAATGAATAAAAAAAACTTCCAAATATCGCAAAACCGTGATATCACTCACGTGAGGTGGTTTTTCAGGCAGTTAAAAAAAGGGTTTTAGTTGCATAACATTGGTTAATGGAAACGCCGACATTTTACAATAACTTTTTATCAACATTTTTTAAATATTGGCAAAGTTTTGCGTAAATTTGTAATGGAAATGCAGATACTGTTGCACATTTATTGTGTTTCTCAGCTGCTTCGCTTACGAACTAATTACTGTGTTTATGAGGATACTTGCAATGATAGAATTTTGACACATACAAGAGTGTGTATGTAACCGTTCAAAGACTATAAAGCGGCAAAAATAACTCTTGACAGCATGCGCATATAGGCAAATGAGTTTTCTTTCACTGCAGTTTGCATTTCAACAGTTTAAAATCACTTGGATTTTAAATCATGATGCTTAAAAACACATGCGAATGATATGTTTTGAGCAATGTCACGTGAGCATGTAACCATGATAGAGATGATCTCTAGCAGTTACATTTAATCGCGTCTACCCGTATATCACCTACCCTTTTTTAACACTGAGGACCAATGGGTACCAAAAGTCCCATGTTGCGCCTTGGTAATCCCATGTATGGGATATACTTGGTAATTTCCATATATTAAAATGGCATTCTTTTAAGGTGTCTTGATGTACATTGGCATCAACACTATATGTAACTTGTTAACACCATGTTTTCTGGACATAGCTAGATGGTATTCATTGAAAGGTTTTGGAGTACAATGTAAAATATCATGTTATGATACACATGTCACAGTAATTTGGATTCTATGGTTCTTGTACACTACTAGTTTATTGGCACCATGGTAGTGTCATGTTTTTTGGACAAGAATTTTGAAGAAACATGAACATAGCTATATAAGGTATTACCATTTGCTATGTATTTGTACATTTATCACCAACAAAACCACAATCATAAGCAGCCGCTCCCGTGATCTGCCTCTCTGCCATTTATTCTGGAGTGACATTATGTGTTTAGGTTATAGCCTGGAGAAAATCATAAAGTTTAATAAACGCTGATGCAATTTCATCCTCTGTCAACTCAGTGCTGCAGAGAGTGTTTGGCAAAACATGTCATGACTGTGCAAATGAGCCACGTAATGGCCACAGGCAAAACTCTGCATCTCACAGCATATCTGAACATCACTAATGTCTACCTGTACTCCACCACCAGTCTGACAGAGATTTATGATTTAACAGAACTAGAGCCTGTTAGATCAACACCTTCAACCATTTTGCGGTTGTGAAGTTACATTATGGATTTGCTCTGAATATTCTAGGGCTTCTAAACCCTCTGTTTATCACAACAGTCTGCAGCCGTCAGCTGAGCCATATGGCTGTGCAAACAATCTCATCCAGACGGCTGGAACGTGCCATTTCCAAGTCACTTGTCACCATGTCTGCGTGCTGTTCAGATACTGCTTGTTTGAAAAGAGGAGGCGGATCCCAGTCTGTCATTTTCAACATGTCACCTAATTATTATTATTGGCTTATGAATTGCCATTTGTTTTGTTGAGATGTTTGCTTGAAGTTTCATACTGGGGATGTCATTGAAATCATGGCAGTCTAAAACGAGATGTATAATTGTCTCACTGTCCTGTTGGTGGAGCTAGATTCTTCAAGGGTTCTTGAAGGGTTAATTATAGACACAATGCACTTCATGAGCCTTACAGGCCGTTTAGACTGTCTTTTCATCTCCCTCTCTCTGTTCTTTTGTGTTTTCTTTAGTCTAGCATGCTTCCCTGGAGGCATACAGTGCAAGGTCAGCAAAAATATAGCTGAATCTTTTACCCTCACCCACAATTTGTCCTCTCTCTGCTTTCTCATACAGCTCTGATTCTTGACTGTGAAGTATTCTGGATGCTATAGGTTTTAGTTTTCAGTTGTACTGGAAAGCTTTTTGCAGAGGACTATGGGATGGACCTATAAACCCATCCAGCATCAGCCCAGAGCTATATTAAACTCAAGTGTGCACTACACAAGGGAGGAATCATGAAAATGTACCCTTCAAGAAATAATGCAGTATTGTAGAGAAAAACAAACCTCAGTTAGTGGCATGCACCGACACATTTAGCCAAGGAGCTTGTGTAAAGAAATGTTTTAGGAGCAATCCAAAGCAGTGTAACTTTGCATCTGGCTTGCAACATTTTCATTTTCATGTCCTCTCTATATTTTGTACCTTTGCATCAGTGCTTCTTAAACTTGGATCTGTGAATCACTGGTAATCTGTGAAGGAAGGCATTCTGCTGGCTTATTAAAATTAATTCATTATTATAACTGACACACAAAGCACCAATATTTAATATAATAAAATATAACATAATTAGTTAAGGTAAGTGTTATCAATTAAACTAAAATCTAGAATTGTTAACTGAAATAAAACCAAAATAAAATATATATTTAATAAAATATAAAATAAATATTATGAAAAGGCTAAACATGTAAAAAAAATAAATAAATAATAATAATAATAAATAAAGTTAGAATAAAAAACAGGGTTTACTAAACATTTACTAAAAAAAGGTTAAATATTATAAATATAAAAATGTCAAAAGCAAATAATAAAATGACAATAAAACATAATTCAAGACTAAAAGCATTAAATATATTTAAAAATATCAACAGATACTATAATAGAATATACATAGTACTAAAGTACTACTGAATGAGCAAAATTTATAGTATTATGTTTCTGTTGTCTCATAAATAATTCTGTCAGTTATTACTTATAGTATATTAATATATATCTCATACATTAAATGTAGAGAATAAACTAAAACCCATCACTTTATTTTTATTTGGCCAGTAATTGTTCTGAGGTGAGTTTTCCTAAGATGACGTGGTTTGACACCTGCCAAAAGGCTTTAACTGACTGAAAAACAGGGGCCAGTTTCATAAACTTAGCAACAGTATAAACATATACTGTGTCTTGTGGCAAAAATTCAGAGACTCTCGATCAAGAAAAACAAATTGAGCAATTGCTTTTTAAAGATTTAATTCTTGCAAGAAGGTGCACAATCAAACAGAAGAAAGTTCCCTGCTGAGTGTGACAAAGGAGGGGGTTGTCTTCCCCGCTTTATACCTCTTTGCACACTCAAGGTTACATACTGCAAACAGCTGGCACTCTCCTTAAAAGGACAGAACACTGAAAAATAAGTCTGTAGATCACCTCCTTTAGAAACCTGCTCACTTAGATTTGAGGCCTTGGTGACCCCTAGGTCACCATAGAATGGCGCCGCTGAGTCCCCACTGCTATAGGGACTCCCTATAGGGACCTTCAAGAGATCTCCCCCTTAGTTCAGCACTTTACCCCCTGCTGTTTTTCATTTACTGTTGCACAAACATTTCCAAAAAAGTACATACAGAGTTCATATAGAAATAATTTCTTAAGAATCAAATTGGTTAATATGAATTAGGATGACAAAATATGAATTTTCCACAACAGTCTTAAAAACGTCTCGGTTACGTATGTTACCCTTGTTCCCTGATGGAGGGAATGGAGACGTTATGTCATGTTATGACGTTCGGCATGCCAGAGACCCAGACACTGAAGACAGCGCTCATGGCCATCGTTGGCCGACAGATAGTGACCAGACCCAAGAGGACACGGCCGGAACAGTATCTTTAAAAAGACAACTGCCGACTGTGTCAGAAACTGCTTTTTTGTGAAACGCCCAGGGAGCGAATCAGGGCTCCCAAGTATGAACCCCAGTCTGTCATCACAACATAACTCGTAGTGACTGACAGACAGGGAACTAGTTTTACCAGCAAGAAGCTGCCAAGTAGGGCTGCAACTAATGACTATTTCAATAGTCGACTAGTCACGACCTTAACAACTAGTTAACTAGTCATTATGAACTGCAACAAAAAAAGGATCTTTGTATCTTTTATATATATTTTGTTTTTAGCATTTTCCTTCCATTAAAAAGATGAAGCACAAAAAAATTGTAAGACATATCATTTATTGCTTCCAAGTGCATTTTCTGCATAGAAAATATGAACGAAAAGTTTGCAGTATTGCCGTAAACAAGTAAACAAAAGAGTTGCAATCAGCAATAAAATAAACACTGTTCCATAAACTAAAGTGCATTGCATGTAAATGTCTTTGCCGCCCTTCTCCAGGCTCCCCACAGCGTGTGATGAGGCACACGTGAACTGAATGAAGCATCATCACCGCTGCTGTTAGAAGCCAAGCCACCGAGCCGGTCTCTTCCCCGTGCATGTACGCTGGTGACCTTTTGGGTCCAGGAAGGGAGGGGAGCGAGAGCGAGCCGCCGGAGACTGACTTTGAAAAGTAATGACCAGTCTTAAAGGGGTCATACAAACCCAGTTTTCCACAAGCTAATATGATTATTTAGGGTCTTAATGTAAAGTTTGTAATATAGTTTATTTTAAAATTTACCCTGAGTTTACCCTGTCTTAAACAGCTCTTCCGAAATCACTGTGTACTTCCCCTTTAAATCTTCACTAGCTCCGTTTACTCCGCCCCCTTTTCCGGAAGCTCGCAGAGGATCTTTTTTTAGCCGTGATCATAGTGTAACTTGCTAATTAGCACATTATTAGGAAAGGCGAATTTGCAAAGATTCATTAAAAGACATTATACTCACTGCTTCTGTAATCATGTAATCAAAGGGTGTCACACGTTAATAACCTGTAGTGAACCTTCCTTGATCAAACACCCACAAACATACATTTATATGTCGATATTAATGCAATCAAATGAACTCTCTTCAGATTCATTGCTATTTTTCATTAGGCTTCTATCCTGTTGTGTCTCTGCATGTATGATGCCTCTGTAAATGATATTGTTGCAGGTTACTAGGCAGGTGCAGAGACGGTCAGTGGATTAATTAATCTCACAAGCCCTGTCTGGCACTGAGGTACTCAGTTTTTTTCCCTCTTTACACAATAGTAGAGGAGAAGTTAACTTCTTTTTACTTCCATTTAAGGAACCCTCTCTTGAATCTGGCCTAGATATGTAAACGCAGTGTCCATTGCTGACAGCATGATCATCCATCTCTCCAGGAATGTAGGATCCACACAAACTGTCCCTTAGACCTGGAGCAGCTATAAATATGAAACAGTTTATCATGAAAGAAAGTTCTTGGGTGCCTTTCAACCACTAGTAGCTTTGCATTGTTCACAGAGAATCACAATTTGAATTCCTCCCCAAGTGAACTTGAAAACACAGCAGCATGTTTGTTTTGTTTTCATCTGAGCGCAGCTGTGTGTGATTTTTGAGGGGCATCAAGGACACACTGATGCTTACTGCTGATGAATAGACATGATTTTGCTACACGCTCTGTTACATAACTGAGCACAGCAACGCTAAAAGACAGCACATAAAGAAGACATCGCCCTGTAAATTTAGGATGGCATTGCCCATCAGCAGACCCAGATGAAAGCTGCAGACCTTTCTTTTATTTTCTGCACTGTCAGAAAAAGTTGCGCTAAAAGGGCCTAATATACTCACAGTTAAGGTTTTTATTGTTTGATGCTTGGGGGAAATTGTAAACACCTTTGCAGCGGTGTGCTGTTTGCCAATGAACATCCCAATGCCACTCAGGCTGCATCATGCACACATTTTGGTAACAAACAAATGCACAAAAGACATGACAGTGATGAGAAAACAACCATAAAGGAAACTTCTGATTTTAGTAATCTGCAAATATTTGCACTAGCTCTGCAAATCGGGCACACCTATCAAGTTGTACTTGTTTATATAGCACTTTATAGATATAAATATTAAATAAATAGCTTTTAAATAAGCAGCTTTATTTGGAAGCCCATTTCCACCACTGAATAAAAAAAACAAGGTAATTGTGACTTTTTAATCTCATTACTGGCTTATAAACTCACAATTGCGAGAAAAAACATCTCAGAATTTTTTTGCACAGAATTACGGGATATAAACTTGCAGTTGCAAGAAATAAAGTCAGAATTGCAAATTCACAGTTCTGACTTTTTATTCATGCAGTTCTGATTTCTATTCTCAGAATTACGAGCTAAAAATTCACAATTGAGTTATAAAGTCAAAGAATTATGAATAAAACAAACTTTTTTTTTTTGTTTTGACATGAAAGCATGAAAGGTGAAACACTATACACTACATCCATCATTTACTCTCACTCTTGTTTTTATCTGAATGAGTTTTTTTTTCTGTTGAACATTGTATGAAATTCAATTCAATGAGGACCAGCTACTGTTTGATTACTCAAAATATCTTATTTTGGGTTTAGCCCAAGAAGGAATTGGCACATGTAAGTGAGAAAATAATGACACAATTATAATTTTTGAGTGAACTATACCTTTAATGACACTAATCGGCATATATATATATAGTTCTGTCCCTTTAAGAGCTGCATGATCAAAACTCACTACCACTACATTTCTCACATCTTGCAATTCAGATTTTTTTTCTTGCAGTTAAAATATTATCTGAACTGCAATTTTAAATGATAAAATTCTGAACAAAAAAGTCAGAATTGCTTGACGTAAACTAGCAATTGCGAAACATGACAGAGAACCGAAAGAAAACATGCATCAAAAACAATAAAACAGAAAAAATTGTGTGGTACAACAGCTTGTAACTGGGGGGAAAAGTTACTTTTGCAGACACCTACACTAGAACAATAAAGCAAAAAGTAGTGCAGTGTAGAAATGAAAAAGGCTGTTTGTGTATATTAAGAGCAACTGTTGCTCATAGAGCAGATCCAGTCAAGTCAGATGTGTTGATGCATCAGTCATAAAACCACCATCACACAGCCTCAGAATTGCTTGTTTTGGGTTTTGGTAACTGCCGTTTAAATGAATGCGGCAGATGAAAGCTCACATTACTGCTAAAACCACCATCTCTGTCCCGCTTTGATGTTTGCTTTGTAGTTTTGCTAATGGGTTGTTTGATGTGTGTATGAACAAGCACATTTTATGTGTTCATGCAAAACCACATAAAGATTTTGACTGTGGTAATTTAGCAGTTATCATATGCAAGCTTTTCGCTCTCTGTTTCTCTTGAAGGTTAAAGGATGTATCTTATAGTGGGATGGATGTAGATCACTCTGTCTCTGGCCTTTAGCTCCAACCTTTTAATAATTAATAGTGTTCTGGCTGATCAGAGAGCAGTCTGCTGCTATAACTGTTCTGATCGTGAAGCTTTACTGTCTGACCCGCTCTGATTGAAACTGAAGCCTTCACCTGTCCAGGCGCTCTCCATGTCTCCTTTGAGTTTCTTCATGCTTTGCTCTGCTAGATGTCACGGCTCGTCAGTTTAGACCGTTTCTGCATAAATCACGTTTGCGTTTGACGTTCGCCTCCAATCAGAAGACATTATTTACAAATACTCATTTACACACACTGTTATCAGACACACCTGCCGCTTGTGAACAGAAGAGCAGAAGATATTGATGTTTTTAAGATTCTATTTTAAGTCAAATCAGGAAAGATTTTGAACATTTATTCTGGTTTTGTAGACAAGTGTACCTCGGAACAGAAGCTGTAATACCAAATATTTAATTGATTTAGTTAATTTAATCTATTTATGGCATTATTTTTGGCATTCTCATTTTACAGCATTTTTACATGAGTGTCTAAAACTTTGTTCTTCATCTTCATCAGTTCTTCTGGATTGAGTCTGTCTCAGTTTGTTCTGTTACTTCATGTGATTCCAGACAGACTGGATGACGATCAGATCAGATCTCTGTGTGGGAGCACTGGCTGTTGTCAGACAATAATCTTGCATTATTACAATTAATGACAAAAATAGTGTTTGGAAATGTAAACTGATATTTGCAACTGACACGCTACCGCAAAAGATAGAAATAACCCACTTAAAACCATTTTTTGTTGCTGAAAATACTAGTGGCCAGTACTGTATATGATAATAAAATGACTTTAATACTCCTGCGCTCTATGTCTTCACCTGCAAGCTCTCCCTCTTCACAAATCTCTACTGGTATATTGTGTCAACCAGTATATCCCCAGACTCATTTTATTGTCTTCATTACAATACATTTAAAAAGGGATTTTATAAAGTGTCATTTTGCATACGGCCATATATGAGAAATAGCAGGTACCACTCAATTTTTCTTATGAAAATACATAGAGGTCTATTTCACAGACCATAAGCATCAATTAGGAACCAATGCATAAATGTGAAATGATGGGATTTACTGTATGATAATTCATATAAAGTATCATTTAGGCTCTCAAAATAGCATCAATTAATCAGTCCCAGTAGTGAAGACAGTCTCTCAGCTGAACGGGCACACCATGATTTCCCAGAAACGCCTCTGATGTTCTAGTCATTAGGTCTGTCTCTGAGGTACAAGTCTGTATTGAACAGCCTGCGAGTTTTCAGCGCTTTGTCTGATTTTACAGATGAATGCGCATGGAGGAAGATAGATGTGAGGAGCAGTCCAGCAGCAACATATCTCAGTCTTCTAGCTCCCATTGACCACTGAGTGATGGCGTTGTTAATGTCTGTGTGGGATAAATAGCCAGGAAAGTGTGAAATTTACTATCTATTAACCATCTTTCTGAACAGTGATGAAAAGCCTGGTATTGATCTTACCTGGTAATCCTGTACAGGCATGCTGTTCTTTAAAGCAGGAGGTGAAATGAGGGGAAGAGGCTTTATACCTGCACAATCTTAGGATTACAGTATTTTAGAGATCATTTGATTTGCAGCCTGTTATAGCGTGTTCGAACTCGCTCATTCTTTACCACTTAAACAGTCCCTTACTGTACATTAGCAGCATACAAAACATGAGATTTTATATCATATAAATGCATTCTTGGTGATCCTATAGACGTCTTTTAGATTTCATTCTTCTTTTAGTAATGACTCCAGGCAACATACATATGATTTCATAATTCATTATTAATCATATTTTTAGGAAGAAGAAAAAAAGTACACTAAACTAATCTCAGCCAGCTGCATGATTTGAGGTATCATTCATGTCTGTAACTAAAACGGTTTGGGTTATAAGTTTAATGCTTCAAGCTAAAGGTTTAGAATAATTAATAGCAGTAATAGAGCTTTTCTTTAGAAAATGGCACTGATAAAATCTTGACCTGGACCGATGCAATAAGCTGATTTCATCTAATTAGTTAGATTTATTAAAAGAGAGAAAGCGAGCGAGAGGAATATTGAGGTACCATCTGTCTTTATTGCATAGAAATTCCCTGCTGAATGTTTGCCAACAAAAACTAGAGCAGTGCTGTCCAAGAGTTCAAAGAAACCCAGACAGATGAAATAAAAGAGAACTATCCCAGCTGAGAGACGTCAAGCCAGCTCCCGTGGTTCTGTTTTTCTGTGGTTTGTTCTGTTTTGAATGGTTGTACAAGATTTAAAAAATTACATTTGAAAATTGCTAAAGGATTCATTTACATCATATTGTAGAATATAAATGATTGTATTTCAACTTTCAAAGTGTGCTCAAGGTCATAGTGACATTGAAACCCATTTGCGTTCACTGTCTGTTAAACCTGCTAGATTAATGATATACACATCCTTTTTAGTAATGTAGTAAATTACTATGCTGATATTGATATTCAGATATTGAGAATCAGCTCTTTCTCTCTTATCCACCATCCATATTCTAGACTTTGTCCCACACACACACACACACATTTCGGAGATAAGGATGTGCTGATCTTAAATGCTGAGGAGCGTGTCTCTCATGTCCAGTCACTGGGTCCAGCGGACAGTCACGCAATCAAAAGGTCACTGGCTGTCAGACGAGCCAGCAGCTGCACACACACACACAGAGCATCCTGTTCTCCAATCAGAGCTCTAATCTGAAAGCATCACTGGTGTAGTGAGATCAGATGGGGTCATGCTTCTTCAGTGCATGCAGATGACAGGAGGACAAGGAGAGCAGCCAGGTTTATTTTAGATTTTATTTTGAGCTTTCCACTGCTGGAATGTGAGGGAAAGGTGTGTGTGCATTTCAGCAGTGCATTAGCACAGACCAGCTGGGGGTGAGGCCACTGTGGGAGGAACTTGAAGAGCACTTGACATTTTCACTTCCTGTTCTGACTAAAATATTCACTGCAAACTTTACTTATTTCACTTTATTGTTTTTGTACTACAAAAACAAAACAAAAAACTAAGGGAAAATACAGACTAAGGAGTGATTTGTTGTTGTTTTGATGAAATATTCACTTTTGTCTGGTGCAATGTACAGTTTTACAATTAAAAAATTAGATATATATTTTGAATATTTTTTCAAATGTAATTTATTCCTTTGATGCAAAGCTGAATTTTCAGCATCATTACTCCAGTCTGTGTCACATGCCCCTTCAGAAATCATTCTAATATGATGATTGGCTGTTCAAGACACATTTCTTATTTTCAGTGAATGTTAAAAACCGTTTTACTGCTTAATATTTTTTGTGAAAACCATGATGCGTTTGTTTATACTATTCTTTGATGAATAGTTCAAAAGAACAGCATTTATATGTAAGATTCTGTAACATTATAAATGTATTTTGATCAATTGAATACATACTTGCTGAAAAATAGTAGTATCTTTAAAATAAAATAAAACAAATTTCTGTCCCTAAACTGTGCAAATTCTTTTTAGATATGCCACAACTGATGTAGACCAGACCAAAATCTAGCCCATTGGCATCTCCTTTGTGGAAATAGCATTCTGGGGGGTTTGGGGAGAGACTGAAAAACAACACATGCAACCGTATAAAAGTAGCCGATTTCTAAGATAAAACGGCAGACTTGGCAATCCTGGAGTGGAATAAAAGATTACATTTAAAATGTAATGAAATATATTGTGGTCATCAAATTTACATTTAAACATTGTGTAATTATTATAGGTCAAGTAGAAGAAAATTGTAAAGTTTTATAACCCTCTCTGACTGCTCAGTCATAATATTTCAAAGTTTTTTCCCCCCTGCAGCCGTTTGTAATGGGTTAAACTGATGGTGTTACAACCACTCCCTGCTCCTCTCTACTGGTGTTCAACATTAGTATCTCAGATACAGAGAATGAAATCACACAGAAATAATGACTTTCATTTGAAAGGCTCGTTTAGCTTTTTTTTTTTTTTTTTCTCACCTGTCTTCAAACTCTCTTTCTCTCCCATTCATACTCTGAGATTCTCTTTCTTCTACAGCCTTATTCACCTGTCACCTTTTTCAGTTTCCGTTTCTTTGAGCTAAAAAGGCTTTCAGAGCAGAGCATGTGCGGGCGATCATTTGATATATGAAAGTGCCAGATTACCAAGACTCTTAAGGAGACTTCACTGCTCTCTTATTCAGCATAAAAACAAGAGAGCAGCCCACACACCTCCTACATTTCTAGCAGTGAAAGAGTCCTTGCTGCTACACTTCATCTTTGATGTGTCATTGAAGTGATTGTTGAATATCAAATCTTCTATAAGTATTATGTTTTCTTGTCTGAACCATCATTGAAAATCTCAGGATGAAGTCATCAGAGCTTAAACTTGACCATCACTCAATCAGTCATGATAGAGCCTAGAGATTTAGACCCAAACCTGTCTTTTTTTTAATGAGTAGGTGGATTATATAGCAGTAGTGTCTGAATGGAGTGTGTGTTTATGCTTGATAATAATTGATACTTTCTCTGTTTTACCTACAAATATTGAACGGCTTACTAAATTAACCCCTTACAGGTAGTCGAGTTTGGTACATTTTTTTTGAAAAACGCTGTATTTATTTGATTGAAAGTACAGCAAAAACTGTATTTAAAAAAATACTTATGTATTTTAAACAGTCATTTATTTCTTATACAAAGCTGAATTTTCATCATCATTACTCCAGTCTGTTCAAGATTTTTCAGGATTCTTTGATGAATATAAAGTTAAAATAACATGTAATTTGAATAAATATTTTGTAACATTAAAAATTTATTTGTTATTTTTGATAAATGTAATGCATTCTTAGTAAATAATGTTATTTAACTTCTAATTTCTTTCATTTAACTTTGCTCCTTAGAAATGACGCGGAACACATTTAATAATATTAAGCCAAAATAAATATTCCCAAATCAGCAAACACAAACGCCGAGGCTCTAATGTGAATACATGACTTTAGATTTTAATTCTTTATTTATTCTTAATTTTAATATTTAGATTTAGATTTAAAAAATACACAATCCATGCACATAATAAAGGCAGTCATTGTGTCCTTTATCATAAGAAACCATCTGAAGAATAAATTAGTATTTTAGCTCTGCAATGCATCATGCAGTTGTGTTCTTTTCTGTTTACTGCACTGCAGATGCCATTAATTACAGAGATGCACTCATAATTAAAATCACTGAATGTTTGAGTAACAACAAATAATGGAATAAATAAATGCATTTTAAGTGCTGTGCAATCACATTTTGCATTTATGGATATTGTTTAGTGAATATTACACTTTTTTGGAAATGCCAGATTTTATTATTATCATTATTGCTGCCTTTATAATACTGTTAAAAGCAGTGTAGGTGTAGCAAATTTGATGTGTAGGTGATTTTAAGGACGTCAGGACCACACATTCGTGTAGAAGGTGACCTGACTCAATAACGGTGTTTGTTAAGGTGATGCAGCTATTTATCATATCGTTACCACCACCAATGAACGGCCTCGCACAGACGAATCTCCTCATGGGATTCTCCTCCATTAGCGCCAGTGCATGCTGGGAAATATCCACTGCTGTATCCTGCCACGTTGCTCCCTCCACGTTGACAACTGTTTCCATGGAAACAAGGACAAGGCACATGAGGGAAATAGATGAGGGGTGCACAAAGAAAGAGAGAGAGTAGGGTTTATGTTCAGTTTCAGAGAAAGCAATCCATGGGCGGCAGTATTGAACTGTGAAGTTGCTGCTGTTAGGTTTTGTTCACAAAAGATGTGAAAATGAGAAAGAATAGTGTCTGGGGCAGGTCAGTAATTATTCATGTTAAAAATAATAGTAAAAAAATATATAGGCATATATATTATATAAATACATGCATACATTACAATTTTGCCCAAAAATAAATGATATATTTTATAATTTACTGTGTGTGTGTGTATATGTATA
>JAUYWG010000061.1:5833325-5889583 GCA_034779775.1 Enteromius afrohamiltoni | reverse complement strand
GTCCCGTTTCCGAGTCCTGCCTGCCTGTCCTGAAAGGAAGCGAGAGCGCGAGCTCTACAGCAGCGCATTCGTTACAGCACCCTGGCATTGCAATGTGGTTGAAAAACGTAAAAAACAATTCCTTTTGAAGTGTTGGGCTAGAGGTGCTCTTTAGAGATCTTTCTGTCTATGACACTGAATGTGCAAGACGATGAAGAGTGAAAAAGAAACCATGAAATGATTGCAATTACTGTATGTGAGAAGACTGAAATGACAAGTGTTTCTCTTTTCTCCTTGAATTCAATTCTAATGTAATGCAATAAAACCTGCAGTACATTATTTCAAGTGATGAACATTTGCATTATTGAAAAACACTCCAAAAAACCTGGCGCTACAGGGAGCACACACTGGGCGTATATGAAAGCTTTAGTCAGTGGGTATTTCCCAGTAATGAGCTGTGAAGAGTGTGTGTGTGATGGTTGAGATTATCCTACTTTTGGTGTAGCCGTTGCTCCTGCTATCTCTCATTGTTTCTCTGTTATCAGCTCCAGGCTTTAGCATTGCTCAAGGTCAGGTCAGAGTGTTGCATATTGTTCTGTTCAGAGACAAATACTGTATTGATGTGACACTGACAAATGAGATTTCTCTAATGAAGAGGGGTGATTAATCATAGTCAATGGGTGGAGGCCTGGTAAATGTTGATATCAGGTTTTCATTTGTTTGATTCGTCTGATGTTGGCATGTGTTAAAAATGTATTTTTTGTAGTTTAAGTCTTTAAAAACTGCTTTGAGTTTAAAAGATGTACTGTGCTATAAAAAAAAGACAAATATAGATTTTTCTTTTTAATTAAATATCTTTTTCATAGTGCATATCCTAGACAATATATTTGATGTTTTAAGGAGATATAGTTTAAAGTCCTCTGGTCTCATCCTAAATATTTCAATTTCAATATATTTTTTTTTATTGTGATTGGAAATTGATTAAAGGTTTGAAGGTTTTGAGGGAAAGGTTAACCAATAATTTGTTGTTGTTGTTTTTGACTTTGACTTGCATATTCATAGTATTTATTGCAACCTTTATAAACTCGGCAAGCCTGAATGATTTATATAAAAAACAAGCAAATTCAGATGAATAAAGAATTAATGTAGTTAAATGAATTACATTAAATTGACGTAGACTGACGTAGTAAATGTTTAAAAGCTAAATGTCAATGAAAACCTTGTACCTTTTTCTATTTTTTTAAATTAGCAATGATAACAAGAAACTAAAACCATGTACAATAAAAACACCAAAGCCTAAAGAACATAGTTTTTTATTATTTATATCATAACAAATCTAATGCTCAGCAAGGAGTGAGTGTGTTTGTGACTATTCTGTATGACACTGTTCGCAGGGTTACTGTGCTTATAGGGTGTACCCCAGGGCTCGGTTCTCGGCCCCCTCCATTTTTAATTTACAAGCTTCTTTTTGGATGAATATCACAGCATAGTTTCAATTGGTTTGTGTTTATGAATGCAAATTTACTGTACTAATTATAGAAGAGAATATTATTATTACTAATTTAACAGAAATTTAGGTGATGTGCCTAGTTTTTGCAAAGCTGATTAAGGTTGTGGTTTATGTAGGTGTAGAAGAATGACTGGTCAAACTGACATGGTTCAGCAGACCACAACATACTGTAGATGGATTTATAACACAAGCAGCTTGCCAGGTGCTTTCATGCATTCTGACTGGACAGAAGATTAAGGGAGATTAAACATTTCCATTATCTTTTCAATGAGACGTAGCCCCAACCATCAACCGTTGATTCTGGTGATAATTCAGTGTTGATTTTATTGAATTTGAGCACTGCTTTTGATAAAGTAGATCATAATATCCTTCTTTCACGCCTTGAACTTTGGGTGGGCATAAAAGGTACAGCACTTTGAGTCATATCTAAAATCCTGGTCTTTTTCAGTGTCTGTTGGCCAGTTTGTCTCATCATCAGCCTCTCTTCTCTATGGATTCTTTTTGGTCCCTCTAAAACAAGAAATTCAGTTGATGGGAACTTGCTAAGATAACCTAATTTCATATGTTAAATCTTGGTGTTAGCTTTAATTCTGAGCTTTGTTTGGAAAAACCAATCAGCTCAGTCGTTAGGAACAGTTATTATCAGCTGAGGATCATCTCCAGAATTAAATAATTACTTTTGTTTTAAGACCTATAAAAAGTTATTCATGCTTTTATTACATTACGACTGTACGGTGGCCGAGAAAGCTCAACGCGCTGCAAACTTCAGAAAACACATGCAAACAGAAAAAAAACATTAAAATAATGTTTCACAGTTAAGTGTGTAATTCATCAGATTAGTCTGATAATATTCAAAAGACCATATGATCAGGTTGTTAAAATAAGCAGAAAAAAATGACAACATATCTGCTCTGATCAAAAGCCACGGAACAAATAATCAGGTCCCAGATGGGTTCGTCACTTTTTGAGATCCCCCTGAAACATTTCCATTGTGGTCCGTGCTGTTTGCTGCGTGTTTTTGTGTTTGTAGCGCGTTCGTGTGTTTGCAGTGCCTCTCTGTGTTTGGTTGCGTTGTGAGAATTTGAGGTTGCATGTGTTTTTTTCTGTTTGCATGTGTTTTCTTAAGTTTGCAGCGGGTTGAGCTCTCTCGGGCCACCGTACGACTGGATTATTGTAATTATTGTATTGTTGGTCTTCTACAATCTGCATTGTCATGGGTGCAAATGGTTCCGAACGTCTTGGTTACGCCCAGCCCGCAGCTCGACAAATTTCTGCCAGCGAGGCCCTGTGTGCCAATGCATGGGAGGACGCTAAACCCCTAGTGGAGTGAGCTCCCACACCCAGGGGGCACGGCTCGTCTTGGGCCTGGTACGCCAAGACGATGGCATCCACTATCCAGTGGGCTAACCTCTGCTTGGAGACAGCCTTCCCTTTCTGCTGACCTCTGACAGGACACAGCAATGCCAAGGCTGGATCCGCCTCCTCTGAGGGTAGTGCTTGCAGGTTCACCACCTGATCCCTGAAGGGCGTGGTGGGAACCTTGGGCACGTATCCAGGCCAGGGTCTCAAGACTATGTGAGAATATGGCCCGAATACAAGGCACTCTTCGCTCACCAAAAATGCTTGGAGGTCCCCGACCCTCTTGATGGAAGTGAGCACGGTCAGGAGCGCTGTCTTAAGAGACAGATATTTAAGCTCGAATGAGTCCAGTGGCTCAAAGGGACCCTCTGAAGGCCTGCTAGCACAACAGAGAGGTTCCAGGAGGGTATCAGGGGCGATCTTGGAGGGTTTAACCTCCTTGCCTCGTAGAGAGGGCTCTTGCCTGAGTGATCGTGTTAACCACCGCTGGTGGAAGGGAACACTTCCCCGACCATGCACAGTGTCTGTGCGAGAAGGCTCACTGGGGGGAAGGCGTACTTTCGTAGGCCTTGTGGCCAGCTGTGTGCTAGTGCATCCATGCCGAGGGTCCCCTCAGTGCGGGAATAAAACCACTGGCAGTGGGAGGACTCACGGGAGGCAAACAGGTCTACCAAAAAAAGGATTATATTTCGCTTTAGGAGGAAAATCAGCTCCCCATTTCTCATTTTTCTTTACCTGCGCTCTTCATATGTGTCATATTTCACTTTTCTCTTATTTAGTCTTTCCTGACTGAGTGGCCTTTGTTGCTGAAAATCATACCCTCATTTAAAGGACAGTGTGGATTGGGGATAATAACAGTTGAGTGTGTCTATGAAAGTGTGTGTGTGTTTAATGCACTGTAATTCAAAGCAATTAAACAATCCCAAAAAATATAGCACTACCTTTCTAAATATGTCCACAGCAAACTTGTGATGAATTAATTATAAGGAACACCTGGCAGCTCTCTCTACAGGCTGTGGTCTGAGAATCACGTATAGAAGCTGCTGTATATATTAATACATGCATTACTGTTCAAAAAATACACCATGTAAACTAATTTTTAAACTCGTTTTTTTTAATTATTTCTAAGACACTGGAAGCCGTGTTAATTATCTCTTATAACATGATAAAGTCATGAAAGCAGTATAGCATACTACTGTTTAAAACATCATGATAACAGACTAGAATTCCTATTTTTTATGTAGTGTTTACTGGAAAGTATTTGAAAACACTATTTATCATTTTGAATTCTTGTTAAAATTTTCTATTTTAATGCATATACAAGATTACTTTGACTGTGTTGAGTCCTTAATGTACTACACAAAACAAATTCAAATGCCATTTCTCGCAATCAGTGTGAGAGTAGGAGACACATAACAATTTCATAATTGCATGAAAAACAGCATCAAAGTCCCCTAGAGGGATACAAAGATCTGTCTTTCTCTGGTTCTTGTTTTTTCCTTCTGCCACTTTTGCCATTGACCCAGATTTCCTGGCAAAGCATGATGGCATTTTGGCATGAAACAGAGAGAGAGAATGGAGGAGACAGACACTCAAACACACAGCAGAGGTTGAGTGGAGTTCAAATTAGTTTAATCCCTAAAAGTGATGTTGTTAACATATGGTTTACGGTTATACCCTAAACTCTGGAGCTCACTTGTGTAGTCTGAGCAGGGCTTGGTCATGTAGCTGCTAAACTGTAATCACACAATGTAAGATCTAATTATGTGATGATGTTAATTACCATCATTCCAGTCTTCTGGTGGAGAAAGAGAGTTGTTTTCTTGTCTGGGACTCTCCGGATTTCATAAAGTCTTCATATCTGGTTGTGCTCTTTTGTCAGCCCCTCTGCCTTATCTTTTAACTCATCTGACCAATTTTTTTATCATGCTTTGTTACAAGATAAGCAACCAACAGGAAAGACAAATTACAAATTAGATTTTTTTTTTTAAATAAATAAATAAATAAACAGTTTCTGCTGTGAGTAAAGACATTATATGGAAGGTTGTTTCAAATCAAGTATTGTTATTTCTCACTCAGAATAGCTTGTTGGATGCTAACCAATCTGGGTTCAGGAGTGGCCACTCTACTGAAACTGCACTACTGTCAGTCACTGAAGCCTTGCGGGTTGCAAAAGCCGACTCCAGATCATCGGTACTCGTTTTGCTAGATCTTTCTGCTGATTTTGACACGGTGAACCATCAGATCCTCCTGTCCACAAGTTTTTTTGGAATTGTGCATGTGCTTTTTGTTCATTGTTGCTAAAACAAGGGTTCAATACATGAACCCTGGCACATGTTTTCGTACGTTAATATAGGTATGCATTGCGGTGGTTCAGAATTGAAATATCTGTAGACTGTTGCAAAAAGTTAATTCTCTATTATTTTGGAAATATGCCGTTTACAAAATTTAACCCTAAACCTACCTGTTAGTGTTAACAAATGCAAAACTGATATTAAAAGCACTTCTTGATGAAACCGTGTCATTTTAACTTACTTTTATGCAGATTTGAACTGTTATCCCTGTTAAAAAGGTCCATGACCAGATAAGGATCAAAACATACCAGTATATGCTAACCAGTGTAGGCTGTTTTTACAAGGTTGTCGAACCCTGTATACCTTTGTATTCAAACCGGAGGTCCTCAACTCTCAAGTATATCTCTAAACTCCATAAACTACTATATAAACCTACCGTCTCTGAAAACCCATAGATATAAAGCTGGATATGTGTGATGCTAACGTTCAAAAGCACCAGTTTACAAACATCAAATCGCATATTAATATTGGTTTGAAGTCATAAGATTATATTCTTCAAGTAATTGTGCAAAAACTATGCTTTAGTAATCAAAACTTTGTGTGAAAACGAATAAAAGGTGTCAGAGTTTTACTGCCTCTAGTGTTCGTTTCTTTTGAAAACTGCAGTGATATGTACTTATTGGTACATTTTTTTGTGTCTTTTAGTGCACCAAGATACATTTATGCCATGAGACCATGTAGGCCATGGTTCATATGCATATATATATTTTAGAAAAAAGTAGATAAGTAGATTTAAATAAGATTTAAATAAATTACCCCCCAGTTCACCAAACGTAAATAGTTACGAATTGCCTTGAGACTGTGTGACCATTTAAATGATCGGAGCTTTAAAAAACAACCCTAATTTGTTACACCTTCACCTAACAAAACAGTTTTTAATCACTGTGTTGTTGTGTGGTTATCAAGCTAGTGTTTACTGAGAGCAAGTCTGATTTACGAATCTCGTACTTAATTTTTTCAGTACGTCAACTCAACCTGCTTGTTTTTCCCCCACTTTCACTCTTAGGAAACACACACCCTTCCTTCACATAGAGCGTTGTGGCCAAAACACACCTCGCAACTACAGTATCTCAGTGCACTTTCCCTCAGAGCAACGGGGATCGGAGAGCGAAATTTCCAGCTCAGGTTGGCTCATAATCCTCAGCGACTGTTTGCCTGCATCCTGTGTTTGTATTTTATCCGCCTTCCATTATTGTGATGGCTGAGTGATGTGATCTGGCAGAGTAATTACAGCCGAATGGAACTGTTTCATACACACAAAACCTTTATTTGCTAATATTCTCCTTGTTGTTTTTTTAGAATGCAGAAGAAACCGTTCAAGACTCAGGTTTGTGCATGCTACTGCTGGCTCTTTTCAGTAAGTGTGCTGCAGTCAACAGGGACACTCTGGTTTCTCCAGAATGACCTCTGCATTAGTGCGGAGTGTGATTGATTTGGTTTGGGGTTTGGGTCTTGTGGGATCTCTGTATAGTGAGTCAAAGCACTGATAGCTCTATAGCAGTTAAGCTTGAGAATTGGGTTTGGTCTTATGGGTGTTTTAAAGTCACGGCACTCTGGGATTTCACATACTGCTGCCTTGAATCTATAATTATTAAGTGGAACAGATTGATATTTTGCATATATTTGTTCGTTTCTCTAAGAGTGACTCATTCTGTAGTCTCTTTTCACCAGTTGTTTCTGATTCACCTCTCATTTTCCTTATGTACAAAGATGCATGAATGGATTTGTTTTTGAAGAGACAAATAATTCATAGCCAATGGCTTTTAGTTTAAGTCCCAATTGAAAAATCAATCTTGACAGCTTAAACAGTGGTCGAAAGCACTGCGGATGCTTATGAAATGAATTAATTCCAGCTACTTTCCCAACCAAGTGAGAATTAGAAAAGTAAATAAAGAATGAATTTAGTTTTTTACTGAATGTTATGCATTTTGAAGTTAAATGCATCAATCTAGGCACTTCGGGAGCAAAATTATAAGTTTCAGTCTCTTTTCAGTGACCAGATTGAAAAAAGTAAAAGGTCTTTGACTTGCGTGTGGACTTTGACTCAAACATCTTTTCAGTTGCGATAGTGTCTCAGTCCATATCACATTCACAATGGTATTTTTTAAGAAATACTGGTGTTTCTTAACTGATATGACAACATGGCAACAATTAATAATAATGATATTTATAGTAATTGTTATATTAGTAGTGTTATATTAGTATAATGAGACATTACTATTAGCCTGGTAATACCAAACTCTGCTACTTCGCTTTGCTTTGTAGACAGAGTCTGGAAGAGCACGATACAAAAGCGATCATTCAAAAAAGATTTTGTCATTAAATAACATAAAATCTTTGTTCGTCACAATTCAAGATATTGTGGACCAGGAGACTTGCTACTGTTGGGGTGGAGTAATCTCGGGTGAGATCAGTGCAAAATGTCTAATGGTGGCCTTGGCTACAAGATCTCATTGCACTGTCCACACAACATAAAAATATAACTATTAAAAATGTATTACTATAATTATTCCAATAGCAGAGTTGAATTTAGCTTGGGGAGGTCAATATATCCCTTGAAATAGTCAGAATTACCAAATTATTATTTAAATTATTTAATAATTATAAAACATTTATTTAAATTATATCTGCGGTAATAACATAGTCCCCAATTAGATTATAATTACATTTTAACAGTGATTTTGGTTATTAAATACTTATTTTTAATAGATCAAATATCACAATGGCCATATGGCTGCACAGAAAAACTGTTTATGTATTTTGTTTTAAGTGTGATATTTAATTTCGATAAAAGGAAAATTTAAATAGAATCCATTATTTTAATTCTGCATAACCTATTAAAGTATAGTGTGATGAATGCTGAAAAATTAATGATATTTAATAAATGAAAAACAAAAAGGCCACACATTCGTTCTAAATTGTAGAAATTCAAACAAATACAATCACTATACTTACTAGATTGCTGTACTGAAGTTCGTCCTGCTCATTTGTATGGGCAAGACAGCACTGGTGGCAAACTGTGTGTCTGTGTGTATATGTTTATGCTCAGTGGAGAATGAAATGGAATGTATTATTTCTGTGCATCACAGCTTGAAAGCAAAAACCCTCATATGACATTCAGAGCCACAGTATTTCCCTTATGGTTTCTTTTTCCTTTTTCTTCCCAGCCTCTTGCGCTGAATCACACCATGAATGTTAATGCCAGTGTCATCACATTGCGACAGGAAATCTCTCTTTTTTTGAATGATGCAACTGTTCGGTCACATCCTGTATCTCTGGCTCTCTCTATCTGTGCTCAGATTCAAACATAAACTAGTTTATTTTCAAAAAAGGGGGGAAAAAATCTTGGCGGGCCGGAAAATGACCCTGAAGAAAATCACAGATGTTCTTCCCAAGTGTACCCGACATCATGCACACATGCAATGGTACACAAATGATCGAGAGTTTCCTTTGCCTGGTCCCTTTATCAGTGTGTGTGTGTGTGTGTGTGTGTAATGTAGGAAGAATCCAGCTGGACTGAGACTCACAGTCCACAGCTGGACATGAACCATTATATCCTAGAGCTAGATTTAACACACCACTCCGTCACTCTTTCTACCCACTTCATTTTCTTTTCCACCATCTATATTCCAAAGGGGAATAAAGAGATGAGTAATTTTCTCCACAACAGATGCATATACTTAAACACAGTTACAATGAAATTAAAAGAACGTGTTCAGTTTAAGACTTGATAAAATGGCTTGACGAGTGCAGACTGAAAGGTTAAAAATGAATCACAAAACTAATTGCGTGAATAATTTTAATAAAAGCTGGTGTATTAAGTCTGTTGTACAAAACAAGAAATCAATGCTAATTACTTTTTTCATAACATTTGAACAGTTATAGCAGGCTGATTAATTATCAGCTAATGTTATTTGGGAAATTGTGAAAAGCAGTAGTAAACTACTGTAGTTCGCAAACAGATACAGTATACAAAAGGACAAAGAAAGTCTACCAAGAAATTTTCAGCACTTTTATTTTTAAAATGTTTCTATTTACACAAAATCTTCTCATGTTTTTAATTCGGGTGAGGAAAGGTACAGAATTCAAGCTCAAGTTGGCAGAGACATTCAACATTTCCTACACGAGGATAGAAAGAGTACAAACTGTGTATTTATTTACAGTATATTTGATTACAAGTTAAAACATTTAGAAAGGTTTCTCAATGTCCGTATGTCATCATCTTCATCTCATTCGAAAGAGATTTCAAATGGAAACAAAAAAGAAATATACACGGATTCTCTTTATAATAATTTAGCAAACAATATTGACAACAATATGCGACAAGGTGTTGTATATATTGCTAGGCATTAAAACGGTGTTGTGATGAGACAAGTGTGATGGAGACCAATATTGTGAACAAGATGGCCAATCAGAGGGCTGCTCCCATGAAAACAACATCTTTAAATCTAAAACCACCAACCACGTGACCTGTAAACTTCTGTCATTGGTTTAGGAATTGCTATAAAACATTGGTATCATTTACATTCTTCTGCTAAATTTAGGGAAATTTCCATTTTTAAATCATCAGTAGGGTTTGATGTAAGACTTCAGCATTGTGGGAGCGCTCAAACGGAAGGCTTCTGAACTAAGGTCATTCCCCCTGTTTTTTCAGAGATCATGTGACCAAAATCTGAAGCACGAATACCAAGACTAAACGGGTTAAGGGGCACTTGAAGGGATGGTACACCGTTTGTCTGATATGTACATGTGGGCAAAGCTACATCATCAGACTCAACTCAGGAAACATTCAAACAAATTATAATGGCTTATTAATAAAAGTTGGACTGATTACATTGGCAGATGTCACTCTTTTATGTCTTCAAACTGTATTTTGGCTTCTGTAATATATTACAATATAAACTATAGATTGAATTTGCACTTCATTTAACTTTACGAATACAGACTTTGTCTCATTTTTGTGTTTTTCAGAGGGGTTTAGTAGCTAACAGCAGTCTTCTGAGAACATCTGATGTATCATTGCCATCATTATGTTCTCCATAAACCTCCATATATCATGTTGCTTTAATGTTTTTAAAAGGCACTCTAGTGACCTTCGAAATGAAACATGAATGGGTTAAACGTATTGTAAGATACAGTTTTGAGTTAAGAGGTAGCTGTGGGACATATGGCAAGGCTGTGACAGGTAAAGAGGAGACACTGTCTGGGAAATTATAGGCTGGGTTTATAATATCTGACTACGTATTTGTTTAGTTTTTTTTTGGCCAGACATTAAGAAATTTAATATTTTGAAACTTTGCTAATGCCCGATTTATAAAAGAGCTCAACAAATTCTTATGGCTCCATAAATGCATACAAAAATGTTTCCTCTAATGTACTGTCATCAAATCTAAGAAAAGCACCAGCGAAAAGACCAAACCTCAGTTTCTGCAGCACCACTCCAACTGGACATTGGAAAAAATACACTACAAACATGACTGATGCAGGAGCAGATACAGGGAGGCACACACTCATACTACAGTAACTGCATAGCTACATGAACGGATTATGGATTATATTTTGGGATTATCTGATAAAATCTCACTAATCTCAAAAGCTCACCATGGCCAGTTAATTAGCATTCAGTGTTTCTGTGTCTTAAACATATCTCTGTTTATATATGTAATATCTGCATTATTCGTATTTTGTTAGGCTTTCAAATATGTTCTGGAAAATAGGATTATGGGGTTTAGTCAGGGTAGATGACATTCAATTTGGCATGAATTAGCCTGTGAGAGATTGACATACTGTTGCAAGTGCCACAGGATGTCCCTATATAAGTTAGTTTAAAAAGGGTGCTTACGAGTTACTCATTAGGCCAGTAAGCAACTTTATGTCCACTTTTGCTGAGTTTGCACTGATACGGACTACAGTTACTACCACCAGTCTGTGCAGCATTATTTGATCAATGTTATGCCTTAAAGGCCGACCACAAGCTCAATATTTGAAACAAGGTCTCAGTTCAATAGGGTTTCTACAGTGAAAGACAAATTTCCTAACTTGTGTTGTGCAGAGTTTTCTCAACACACAATAGTACCATGTATTAAACTAACTGTACTACTATCCCTTTTTTTTTTTATTTCCATCAAATGAAAATTGGTGCCTACCCTGACTAAAGGTCCATTAGTTGATTTCAGCATAATGATGGCAAGTGAAGAGGTAGACAGAGAAAATAAAAAGGAGGATAGCAGAAGATGCACCTAGCAGCATGTCTTCTGTAGAACTACGGGGTAAGAATAAAAATGGCAATTGCATTTTAAACTTCATCAGGAAATCCTAGCCATGGAATGGAGATTTACGTGTTAATGCTCTAATGTTCAAACACATCAAACACAGTACGAAGTACCAAAGCAAACAAAACAACTGCTATCCTCCTGCTCTACAGCTACCAACAGCTTCATAGACATCTCCAAACAGCATTATAAGAATATTAAGTTTCAAAAGGAACAGATCCATTGTGTAGTATGATCAATCATATCATCCAGTCCTTTTTTTTTTTAAATCCAGGGGTAGATCCAGAGGTTTACATTTTGTCTGTTTTGAAAATGGAAGATGGTCCCAAGTAGTTGCGGAGTCTATATAGTGGTTAAAACAAGCTAATTTGATGATTGTCAATAAAGAACATAAACTTAATACCAAATTGAGAAATTGTTTTTTTAAGCATTCAAGGGAAACGTTGTCCATTGTAGACTCAAATAGTTGAGAACTTGTAAAATCCATCAAGAGCTGGTTACAGGTCATTTTTACATCTACTCCCAAGCAGTGCTCTTTGTGGTCAGACATAAGGTCTACTGGGCAGTTGTCAGAGAAAATCATTATCTTACTGAAGGCCATGTTGAGGTTCTTGGTTTGTGTAGTTCCGTTGCATGCTGTATGTTCCCTTTATATCTACATGCCTTTATTAAGACCTGGTCTCAACTTGGTTTGGATTACTCAAGTTCTTCAGTGAGGATTGAAATAGCTGGATAAGCTGTCCTGGTTGCTAGACAAAGAACAGAAGAATGGCAGAGTTTAAGGAGAGGTCTGACTGGATGACTGTGGAATGGTACACTTTAAAGGCAGGTCTGGCTGGTTTACACTGGAATGATGGACTTATAATGTGAAATCTGGCTGGTAAAAGGGAGGTCAACTCTTTCTCGTTCCTTGGCATTAAAGTGTGCTGGTTAAACTGAGGTCTGGTTTGGAAACTCTCCAGATGCAAGAATTCTTCAAGGTCCAATTGATGTAACCCTGAAGACTTTTATTGAAGGAAAAAAGTATGAATGTGTTTGTTTAAGGGTGTGTCTGTGTGTATTGGCGTATGTGGCAGTGGATTTGTGTGGCAGTGTGTGTGGGGTGAGTGTTGACAGTTGTTTTCTTTATGTACTTTTTGGGTGTCAGAAAAGGCCACCCTCATTCTCATTCATTACTGGTATCAAATCGTTCTTCGGATCCTATGGGTGGCTCTTGCACTCGATGTTTGCACTGACCATGGGTATGTCGTGTGGTGGAGCGGGAGTGGCGGGCAAAACAGGAAGTGGCAGTTTGTGAGCTGCAGTCACAAACTGAATCCTGCAAAGAAAAAAGAATAAAAAGAATTTAAGATATTTGCTTTGATTCAGGGTTTATGCTTTGGAGGAAGAGGGGAGTTTGTATAAAACAGGGCTGGTCAATATCGTTCCTGGAGGGCCACTGCTAAAACCTAATCAAACACACCTGAAGTTGCCCAGCCCTGGTATAACACAATCAGATGTTCATGATTAAATAAAATAAACCAGATCAACAGTGGTGACACTAAAACTTGTTTAAGACTCTTACCTCCAAGGTACTAGAGCTTGAGCTCATTGCATCCTTTCCAGTAGCTACAAACTCATCTCTTTGTGTTTTCATAAACCTCTTATTGACGATCTTCGTGATGTTGTCTGTGCCAATCAATGCTCCTGGAAGGCATTCAGGTTTTGGCTCATCCATGGTGCCTGTTGGTGCAGTCCTGCCACAAACATTGTGGAGAAACTCCTGGACCACGCTGTACTTCTGGGCTCCCGCTTCTCCCAGACCGACACCTATGCTAGGACAGGAGGGTTTCCCAGCAGGTTGTCTTCCCGGGCATGAATCTGCTTTCCATAATGATTCAACACTCCCAGAGTGTTCCACCACACTGAATAGACTGGTTAAGCCATCGTTGAGGCCACTAAGCACTGGACTGTCTCGGGTGGTGGTGGACCGTGCCCAGGCCGAACCGTTCTGTGATCCACTACGGTTTTGAAGATTCCATACACTGCGATCTCTTGAAGACGTTGAGGAGGTCTCCAGTTTGGAGGAGGAGGTAGAGACCCTGCGGGTTAGCTTAGGTGAGCCATATTTTGGTGAGCAACATGGTCTATCTATGCGACTGTGGACTTTCTCTAGAGATGAAGAGATCTGTCTGGAGCGTGCAGATGAAAGTGAGGTGGATGGACGAGGAGACCATGCTTTCCCCTGAAGGCCTCTAGCTGTTGGAATGGGTCCATCGGTTTGTAGGCCAATGCTAACAAACTGTGTTGTTTGTGTTCCTGTACTTGAGACACCAACTGTCTGGCTCCCGGTATCTTTGCTGCACTTCCTCTCCAGAGAACTGGAACGAATGGCCTGTCGCACACAGTTGGTCATCTCTTTCATGTCATCACTAAGGTTGCCTGAAATTTCCAGTCCGTGGAAAGGTGCTGAACCTCCTGTCCGTCCTTCAAGCAGGTCTCTGTGCTGTTGTGAAAGTGAGCTCAACCACTGCTCATAAGTTGATGAGGAAGTGGTCAACAAAGGTGCAGATGCAGCAGTCTGACTTGATGGATCTATCATGGCTGTGTCTCTAGATGATAGTCCTTGCTGAGGATCCTGCTGGGCCTTTTCTTTGACCAGCCTCCACTCCATTCTCCTTACAGTTGGAGGGCTGTAATAGATGCGGATACCCGTCTTATCTGGAGCGGTGTAACTTCTCTGGATGTACTCCTTGCTCAACTCCAGTCCAGGGAAGCTACTGTTAGAATTGGTGCTTGGGCAGTCCCATGTCTTAAACTGGTCACCCTTCTCCACCATTGCAGAATCATTGGTCAGGTACTTCCAATTCTTTTTATTGAGATCACGTAAGTCTGTACGAGCCAGAATGGATGCAGGAGCAGTAGTTTGATGCTGTGAAACATTGCACTCTGATACTCCGCTGACCATGTGACCAGGAAGGAGCAGACTAGTGTCCAATAGACTCTTAAATTCAGAGAGGGCAGAAATTGATTTGGTCCTGTAACGAGAATAGGGGATAATCATAAAACAGTCACATCTGATAAAACAAGGCACAGTTAAGACCTTAATCAAGTGAATTTACCTTTGCAGTCCTGAACCACTGGTGGCTGCGTCTGCTGAGATTTCCTTTTCAGATGTTTTATCATGCAGAGCCTGAAAAGGAAATTATCTATTTTAGTAAAGTTTTAAAGAGCAACATGCCATGGTCATCCCCCCGCACAGTACTCTCATTCATTTATGTGGTATTACTGAGTCATATTCTCTTTAGGAAATGAGATCATTCAAAACAGCTAGTTTCCTCTGTGGGGGTATGATAGTGGTATGGTTCACCACCTCTATGTAAATAACGCAAATCCACTCAATGGGGCATGGTATTAGACCTTTCTCATTCAGTATGTCATATAAAATAGAAATAAAGAGCACTGAGCTGGCCTATCGCAAAAATAAAGACAAAAGAGAACGTAGGGGAAAAAACTATATACTTTCATCTCCCTTTCCAACCTCATTACTTACAGTGTGGTTAGTACAGACACACTGACCACAGTGTCTCAGGCTACTTTCCAGTTGGACTATGCACACTGTGCACAGCCACATGGATATGCAAAACCAGCAGTTTATAGATAAGTAATGCAACATGCAGAGAGGCTGTTAGCAGGCTCTCATCGGAAATGTTTAAAGATACTGTCATATCCATCCATTATGTGAGGGCAGCCCTAAGTCAGTGAAGGAAGTATGTGGATAAACTATGTGGTAAATATGTCATGACGACACCCTCACAGACCCAAACAGATTAAAAGGACTCAGAAATACATGAAAGCAGGGTAACATTTGTTAATACACAACAAAGCTTCCAGGCCTTTTAATGCACTTGAAACTATTCTGTTCACCCCAATAAAAAAACTCATTTGCATTTGATTTTAGTCTGAAGTGAACAAAAAGAGAAATTTTGACTAAATCTGCTGCTTTCAGAAATACAATAAAGGTTTTATTTCCTTTTAAAAATGTACAAAGACTTAGTTTATGAGACTATTTTGTGTTTTTGTTTCCCATGAAACTTGAAAGTGTCCCACAAAAAGAAATAAACATTAACAAATAAACAGAATTGTAATTTTTAAGTGAAAATTTCTCAAACTCCCATGTGACATCTGACCTGTGTGCCTTTGCTCTGGGCTTCACGTAAATGCTGTTCCCACTGACTTCTTTCCTGGTTGAAGTGCTCCAGAAGCTCTAGTCTCTCTCGACTCCAGTTCTTCTCACTGATCTGCAGTTGTTTTGTAAGGTCCATCACAGCAGCGTAAGAGTCTGCCAACAGGTGTTGATGCTCCTCACGCTCCTTTTTTAGCGCGCCCTTGAGGTCTGGAGAATCCTTTTCACCTCCAGCCACAGATACCTTCCCCACCTTACCCTCCAACTGATGACAAATATAAAGGAAAATGAGAGGGTGAGATAAAAAGAGAACACCAGACATCTTCAGAAGTGGAAGAGTAACCATAGAAGCATTACATCACTTGTTCACCAGTGGGTCTTCTGCAGTGATTGGGAGCCATAAGAATAAGGGTGTGTTCACACGGGGCGTCAGCGTCAATGCTTCCCATTGACTTTGAATAGGTGACATCAAGTGTTGCCGAAAAGAATTGTGGATTCGTCGGCGGGGCTTCACTGGCGTTGCTTGCAGTAAAAGTTGAAATTTTCTACTTCTGCCGCGAGCAACGCCAGTGAAGTGCCGCTGATGGATGCCTCAACCAATCAGTATCACTCTATGCAAATACTGTAGCCAGGCGGCAGCCAATCACGTTCATCCTGTTCAAGAGCAGCAAACTGTGTAATTTAATTGGCTGATGCTGTTATAACCATGGCGTCAGTGCCAAACTTCAGTCACGCCTTCCGTCAAGCGTTGACACTGACACCCTGTGTGAACACACCGTAAGAGTGCAAAGAAATGATCAAAACAACACAATAATCCACAAGTAATTCACATGACTATAGTCATTCATTTGTTGTTTTGAGAAGTGAAAAGCTGCATGTTTGTAAGATACAAATCCATCATTAAGACATTTTAACCTACACTCCCGGCCAAAATCTGTAAGTCCATAATCTATGTCAATCCCCTGGCCTTGCACATCCAATCCACCAACGTTTTTGCTTATAACCCGTTTTCACTTGAGGAAGCAATATTATGGAGGCAGAACTTCTAGATAGAGGTATTTTAGCCTGAAACAACATGCTTTTATCATCTGTTTCAACTCTCATTCTAATGGCATCCATAAACTGCATGTTGTTTGCATTTAACAACTTGAATTGTACAGCCTCTATACATAGTATTGGCTGTTTTACAGCTGCTTTGAACATGGCTCATCCAATTAGATTGTTTTTTGATTATATTTAGTTTTACATTTCAAGCAATAGTAATTAGGAAGCCAGCCTACTCTTTATCCCCCATCCTCATTTAAATTCCTTCTGCTCTCTCAGTTGGAGCCGCAAATCTACAGAACTCATAAATTTTGTTAGCATACGCAAGTCAGGTTATTAAAACACGCAGCCTGCTGGGAACTCATCAGACAATCAGTGACTAGCTTCTCACGGTGATAATGCCTAATGAGTTTTGCTTTGGATGGCAATGAGAGGTTAATGGGTTGATGTGGTTTATTAAAGAGGGTGAAAGTTATTTGTTCCAGATACCTCCTCATAAACCGTAATGATTATAGGAAAGAAGAAGGATCCAGAAAGGCTTTTATTTCCATCAGACTGTTGACGTGGCTTTATGGATTGTAATTTATTATAATCACTTTTGACTTACATCATATATTAATAATAGATGACAATGTGCAACATCAACAGAGGACTTTATAACATCACCCTAACAACATTACTGGTATCAATAACCTGTCTTGTTAATGCAATGATAAATCATTTTTTGTGACAGGTTGTTATTAGTGCCACAGAGGTTACAGTTAATACTAGAGTGTCAAATCCCACCTCTCCCATTCCTTCTATTATTGCATGGCTTAGTCTCTGAACCACATTCTTACAAAAACAAAGGAAGTGCAGATAAAAACAAGGAGTGGCATGGAGGAAGGGAGCCCTGTAATATCAACCTATCAGAGCAGTAATGTTGAAAGCGGCAGTCTAGTGTCATTAGGTTCTCTGGAGAGCAGAGAGCTATAGCTATCTATGGTATGTGTGTTTATTTTATTCTGCTGTAACCTTTACAACAACAAAGGGAGGAGAGCAAACAACTGATTGCATGGCTTGGCTCTTTACACACGGATTAAGGCATATACAAAGTAAACACACTTGACTTAAAGCTGCAGGACAGAATCTGCTCCGTTAGCAGCATTTTATGCTTTCTATTTATTAAAAGATGTGCACTGCTGTATAATGAGTACAATGGCTTACTTGTCTTTTAATCGCCCTTGTCTTATTTTGCCATATTACCAGCTCTCTAGATACTTTTATTGTTATCAGACACTGAAAACCCACGCTGACAAGCGCTATTTGAAAGTGCCAAGTGTTTACACTCTATTGGGAAATCGCACTGCGACTGGCTTACTTACTACAGTGCAGCTTACTACAGCTGTTTCTGTACATTAAACTGGCATTTCAACTGTAAAGATGGCACACCAGTGTGTTCAGTAAAGTGTAATGAAAATGTAATACACTGCATATATTTTACAAAATTTTCCTGTAGACATTTTCTAGCTAATTATTGAGTTTATTGCCATTCAATTGCTTTCCTTAAATAAAAGTAACAATATGTTACATTTTGTTTACAAGCTGTTTTACGGATGTCTTTCTGTGCTTGAAATGCTACATGATACATTTTGGTCAGTTATTCAAGCAAAAATTCAGATGTTCATTTATGTTTATTTGGTGCTATAATTAGTTGTAAAGAGCAAGAGATGACCAATTTGCATTTAACTTAAACAGAGACCTAAAGAGCATAAAATGCATTTATTAATTGAAGTTTGTTATTATTCTCAGCATTTGTAAGCTGTAACTGTTTTACATCAAAAGTAATAAACCACATTTAATATGATTATTAGATGGTATGCACTCTACAAATAATGTTCAGTGAAGTTTTGTTTATCAACTGAAAACTGCGTAGAATGAAAAATCGTGATCCATCAAAAATGTCAACCTAGCCCTAACGTCCACAAAGCTGACAGGTACAACCTGTTGTAGCTTATCCATATTTCATGCACAAAATAGGCACTTACAGTCAAAATGCACCATTTTCCATTAGTGGCAAATATCACTGCATCACTAATTTATATCATATTTGTTTCTCATCTCTAGCCCTCTGTGTTTATCAGACTCATCCACAAACTGTGTCCAAGTCCTCGTCCTCCCCCAGCTCATTAATTACACCATTTAAGTAGACTGCAGTCATGAATGCATCTCAGAGCAAAGATATTAAACTCATCTTTCACCATCATGCCCAGAACCAAGCCTGCAAGCACACACACTCCCTCTCGCCCCCCAGTGAAATGCCACATTGCTGCTGACACAGTGCAGATGGCTCACACAGCTCTCTCTCCAGAATACTGGTGTATGTCCTATCCAACACCAGATCAAATAACAAAATTACAGGCCACATCCAGCAACTTTTCAGCCTGTGTGACAGCAAACTGATCGCAATAAATGTATCTGGCTTCGAAAGCTTTTCTCCAGAGGTTTCCAGAATAAATCTCCCAAGAGGAATTACTGTAATCTGTGTATGTTAAATCAATGACTATGGCCCTGAGTGCAGGAGTTAAATTACCCACTGAGATCAATGTTAAAGTAATTACTTTACACCTACAGTGCAGAGTACCTATAAAATGATTCACCTCTGTGGACTCTTTTCAGATTTTATTGTGTTACAAGCCACAATACATTTAACAAAGAATTTTCCCATTTGACAAAGTCCTCTGTAATGTATCTACAAAGTGCTCAATGAATTATTATTTTTTTAATTATTAAAAAATGGGTAACAGAAAATGCATGCATAATTATTCCTTCCACTGCTGTAAATCTTTAATAGAAGCATCTTAATTCCAGCTGTCTACAGTCCTGCTGATGACATAGATTGACCTACACAAACTAAATGTTGGCTACTGGAATATTTTAAATGTTTAAATATAAGTCATTTTGCGCTTTTATCACAAGGCTTCAAAATACAAAGCAGGAAACTCTCACCTGAGTGATAATGCTCTTGAGTTCCATCCGTTCGACTTCCCATGATGCTTTAGCACGGGCAAACTGCTGCGTTAACTCCTGTGAACTCTGACGCTCCTCGCGCAGCTCAGCGCTCAGATCTTGTAGAGCAACCTTCAGGTCTGACAGAGTACTGCCAAATCCGCTAGGCTGCTGAGGACATTCACATACCCATGACCATAATAAGATTCAAATCTAATGCATGTTAGTATCTACAGAAGGTGAAAACAATCTCTGTTTTAACCCACCTGTGGGCAGCTTTTCTCTGCCAGGCTGTGCTCTTTGGGTGTAGGGTTGAGCGGCTGTTCCTCAGCAGCTGACATCTTGTTGTCTCCATAGTGGGAAGATAGACCATCCTCCTCAAGCAGGATATGAAGATCTTTTACACTGTTAACCTGGAAACACATATAGTACTTAATATTTACAAAGTACCTGGTTCATAAATGTTGCTTTTGGTAACATTTTGTAATGTTTATGAAAGAAGTCTCTTATGTAACCAAGGCTGCATTTATTTGATTATAATAAAAAATCATTAAAAACAGTAATACTGTAAAATATTATTACAATTTAAAATAGGAAAAAACGTTTCCTGTTTGAATTTATTTCAAATAGATAATGAACTGAGAAACATATAAGCGACTATTAGAAACATCCTGTAAGTTTCAGAACTCAAAACTTTGTCATTAGTCCAAAAAAACCTTATACTGAGGCCAATCTGTCAAAATGATGTAATAGTGTGGTTAAGCACCGCCTCCACAAATCAATGGCTTAACATCAAAGCCTTTTAGCCCTGCCCAGTGATTCACACTTGTATTTACGAGAGAGGCACAATTTGATTCGATAATTTAAACTAAAAGACAATGCTGTGTTGACAATATTGACTCTGACAGTAATGTTGCAAGACACAATTACATGGTCACTATTGCTTTTTTTCTTCTTACAGAAAACTTGATATGTAATATTATTATTAACTATTTATATATATATATATATATATATATAGTTATTCATGCATTTTTGACCTAAATCACATCTGATCAGCGCCCATCTGTGATAAGAGCACACTGTGAAACATACTCGGTGTTAGCCAAGCCAGCAGTTTGCATTTATTTCTGACTCTACGATCTGCCACATCTATTCAATGTCTTTACCGTCATTTTTTGATCAATTTTATTCACTAACCAAATGTGTTGCATCATTTGCCAATTTCCATATTTCCCAGTACAAACAGTATGTGCAAATAAACCACAATTCATCCCTAGTGAATCCGCCCAATAAAAAAATCTCTATACCTCTAGGATATCCTTGCTCTCAGTGTCTAGTTTCTTGCCGAGTCTCCACTGTTTGAGGAGCCAGCGCAGCTTGAGGCTGATGAGGAGCAGGCTCTCCTTGAGCTGCTGTGACTCCTGCACCAGCAGGTTTCTCTCCTGGCTCCACAGCTTCTGCTGCAGACGTGTCTGCAGGCTCAGGCTCTGCAGCTGGAAGTCACAGCGGAGGAGAGCCTTCTGATGCTCTTCCTGAAGCTGGAGAGAAAGAGCAAGGACTTGAGAACAAAGATGTCTGGATGTAGGTCTGGAACCAATCCGTTTTTAAGGTTAGAGTTTCGCTTTTATCAAGTGTTCAGTGTTTCAGAAAGGTCTAAATTAGCACAGCATGTATTAACGTGTTCGCACCTGAGAGAGTTTATGTGTGTCGTTGTGGCGTGCCTGTCTCTCCTGTGACAGTGCTTCCTGTGCTCCCTGAGCCTTCTCTCTTGCTTCAGACAACAGAGCATGCAGCTCACCAACCTGCTCTGTCAGCTAGAGAAAGAGAGAGAATACAAGTAATTGATAAAAGCTGTAGCTGTGCAGTATTTGTAATACAAATAAACTGGAACAAATGCCAAACTTTCTTTTTGAGACCCCTACGTTTAACTTAAAAATGTATGTAAAGCCTTCTAAAAAACAGTTCTGATCAGGGTGAAGTGAAAAAACAAACGCTTAGATATACATAACTACATATTTCAAAGAATTTAATATTTGGATTTTGTTTTTAAATTAAATGAACCCATCCTTCATTTTAAAACATGAGATTAGAGCTTGATCACAAGATCGCAGTTGTCTCTTTTTCTCTGTGAAAATCGCATTTGCTAGTTAGTGGAAATGGTGGATGATAAATTGTTTGGGTGGAAACTGTTGATGGCTGGAGGTTTCACTGGAATGCTGCTAGGGCGTTTGGCACAGCGCTTGGGACACCAGATCACAAAATGCATTCTTTCATGATTTAAAGCTTGCCATAATGGACTATTTTTAATCATAATGTCAAAACTTTAAACTGTCATCAATTTAAATGCTGTTTAAAAACGTTTTTATAACATCTTGTGAAAACTTAACAGATCACTGGTCTTACAAATTGCAGGCCTCAGTCTGTACAGACACATTAGTTTCTGTACGGAGGTAAATATAGTGTAATGTTAATAGCGAAGTGGGGTTAGGACAAAACTAATCCACATTGGCAGTGAGAACTATATAGCCCCTCGTGGGTTTTTTAGATTTTTAACACATAAATATTCTTCAGAGTCTAAGAATGTCCCATTTCAATAGACTGTGCATTCATTACCTAAACCCTAATTTCCCAATTCCCTATGAACTTCAGGTTTGTGTCTTCATTGTAGCTTCTGAGCTTTTGAAATGTACCAGTTATCAAGTGAGAGAAATGCTAATTTCATGAAAGATGCACAACAAGCTGCCGCAGATTTTGTCCCAAAGATTAAACTTACAAACTAAAAGCACTGAGTATTGGAACGGAGCCATTTTGTGTTTAATTGCAAGACACTAGCAGAAGTGAAAGGTTTTGGTGTGTGCATGTTTTAGTGCCTTACCTGACCAGAGTTTGTTTCCTTTAAGTCAGATTCATTGTCTTTGTTGCTGTCCTTGTGGCTGTTGCTCTCCTCTTCTGCCTTGTATGGGTAAACTTTGACCTCACAGTCTGGCTGGTCTCTAGAGTCAGGCTGTTGCATGCATGCATGGGCAAGTTAATGAAGGAAAACAAAAAAACAACAATAAAAGACGAGCATGATAGAAGACAGACGAGATCAAGAGGAATATGATGAAAAAATCAAAAAAGGTCATGTGTAATATGGGTATATAAAACATTTGGAGGAATGCAAGGACAGAATAGACATATTTAACCAAAATGACAAATGAAACATGGAAAAAACGCATAACGGTACCCATAAAACATCACCAGCAAATAAAAACTCACAAGACAATGAAAAGTATGTATAGGAAAAACAGTTTGGTCATTGTGGTATAGGACAAAATGGCAAAAAGAAACAAAACAACGAGAAGTGAAAGCATCATCTTTGGTTTGAGGAGGAGGAAACAGGAAATGGGGTAGCAGGAAACAAAGGAATCATAAAGAGAGGGAGAAGAAGAAGAAAAAAACAAAGGAAGAAATGTTGCAGCGACCACAGGTCATGGTGCCCATGCAGTGAGGAAAAAGAGAGAAGGAGGAAGGGAACAGTCTGGATTGGATCTCAAGAGTTGGGCCTCTAATGGAGCCTATATGAATACCTGTTAGATTAAACTTCAAATGTGTAAAAACAGTAAAAAAGAAGAAAAGGAAAATCACTTTTACAGTGTTGTATTGGACCCTGCTGAACTTCACTGGATAAACAAAAACAGTTTTGAAACAGTCTTCGAAATGGCATCTTGTATGTTCCACAGAAAATCGTACAGGTTTTGTGTGACATGAGGGTGATTAAATGATGACTGAATTTTTTGTTGGCCTGTGGATTTAAAGGATTATTTCATCTTCAGAATATAACATTCCTGATCATTTTTTTCACTCCCCCATGTCATCCAAGATGTTCATGCCTCACTTTCTTCAGCCAAAAAGAAATTAACGTTTTTGATAAAAACATTCCAAGATTTTTCTCCATATAGTGGACTTCAGTGGAGATCAACAGTTTGAAGGGCCAAACTACAGTTTCAAAGGGATCTACACTAGAGCCCTACTGATATATCGGCAGGCCAATATCAGGCATTTTCCAAACTATTGGTATAGGCATTTATAATGGCCGATAAATGAATATTTAAAAAATAAAATAAAAATGGACGAAACACCCCTACTGGTAATTTGATTTGGTTGTTGTTGTTATTGTGTTTTTGTTCAAAGGACTTTAAAGTTTCATATCTAAAGTTTTTATTTTATTTATCAGAACTTTAATATATTTTGATGTTCCGTTGTGATAATAATATTTTAGTGAATACTCAACTACAAATAACTATTCTTGTATGAAAACCTGCCTCTGCTGTACTGGGCTATTGAGGATTGACTGATTATTTAGCAGAACTTAACACTCAAAGTTATATTTATGAAGCTTACCAAGTCTTTTAAAACTGGTAACTTTCATTTGGTTGTTGTTTTTGTGTTTTTGTTCAAAGGACTTTACATTTTATATCTTAAGTTTGTATTTTGATACATTTTATCAGAACTTATATTTTATATAATATATTTTGATGTTCCTCTGTTCTGTTGTGACAATAAAGAAACAATTTTCGTTTTAAAATGCATTATCATATTATGTTAGTTAAAACACATAAATAACTACAAATAACTGATTTTAGGGAAATCTGTTAATGTTTTGTTGCACGTTTCTGAAAAAATAAAAATAAAAAAAAATAAAATATTGGCCGATATATCAAAATATCGGATTTTAAAACCAACAAATATTTGTATCGGTATCGGCCTTCAAACTCTTCTATCGGTCAGGCTCTAATTTACACAATCCTTTTTGAGGAATAAAAGTTTGAAACAATCATCTGACATCATTGTTCTACTACTGTTTATTTCTGCCTTTTAATATGATTATTTAATTGATGCAGAGCTAATGCAAGACAAACATTTGTGGTTAAAAAGTATTAAAAAGACCCCTTGAAGCTACATTAAAACTGCAATTTGGACCTTCAACCCATTGACTCCCATTGAAGTCTACTATATGGAGAAAAATCCTAAAATGTTTTCCTCAAATATCTTGATTTCTTTTTTACTGAAGAAAGGGCATGAACATCTTGGATGATTTGGGGGCGAGTAAAATCAAGAAACGTTTCTTATAAAAGTGAACTAATCCTTTAAGAGATATTATCTTTCTTTGAAAATATGAATATCAAATAAGGATTTTACACTTATTTGCTAACAAGCATAGATTAGACAGTTTATTATGATTGCCTGAATAGTCAGGTCAAAAATACAAAGTAAACAAACTTATACTATATTGTCTCATTTGAATGTACACATAATATCAATTACCAAAAAAGGGGATTCTTCAGTCAAAACCTTTACAACAGGTCAGTTCTTTACCACAATAATGATGATCTACTCCATTAGAGGCCTAAATGCTATCCACTATGAGGCCTTATAATGCACTACAAACATGCATTGTTATAGTGGTAGGCAGCCCTTTCTAAGGGAAAGGGCAGTGTAAATATAACTCAATGATCTAATCAAGCAAAGCAACAAAAAGAACTTGCTGGTAAATACAGACAAAACTCCAAGCAAAAAGAAAAGTATAAAGATGCATGGAGATATTTGACTAAGAGATTGTGTGCATACCTTCTGCTGGGTCATGTTCTGGTTGAACTGAGCATCTGCAGGGCATAAGCAATTTGCTGCAGGGTCTTCTGCCTCAGACAACAGGGGCATCAGGGACATCCCTTCCACATACTCCCTCTCTGGGGGCTGCCCCAGGGCATCTACCCTCTCACTCAAGGCCTGTAGCTGAGCCTGAAGGGACTGCAGTCTGCCATGCAGGGCCTCCACCAGGGGGAACGTGGAGCTCTGAGTGTGGCTCTTCTCTAGCAGAACTGGTTCTGCAGACTCGTTTGTCGTCATCTTACGATAGACAGCATCTGGTGGAATACAGGAGGGGTCGGGTGATGTCAGAAGCTGAATTGCTGAGGTAACAAGTTGTGCCTGATGGCGGATGGCAAGAAGGTCTTTAATGCTGAGGCACTGAGCAGTATGAGTGTGACTTGTTCCTGAAACTTTCAGATTCTTCTCCTCCAGAATATTGTTTTGCTCATCACCAACTGGGCTTTCACGGTGTGTCTGGCTGGGGATACACTCAGCCGAGTCTCCTGCTTCGGCATCAGTCTCCAGTGCTGGACGTGTGGAGCCCTGGTTGGAGGCCAAGTCACAGCGTTGAAGGTTGGACAGAAGCACTCGGTTTTCATACTGGAGCTTCTTTACTTTTCCGTTCAACTCTGCGATCTGAAGTCTGGAAGCAAGTAGTTCTTTTTGGCTTGCTTCATTCAAAGCAGATCCTCCATCTTCAGAAGCACCAGGCATGATTGTGGGTGAAGTGATGGTTGTGGATGACGACGGCTCTATTTCAGTCACAGCAGGAAGCTCAGACTTGTAATGATTGAGCTCGTTCATCAACAGCTTGTTCTGCTCTTCCATTTCTATCAAGGAGCGCCGCAGCAGATCTGCCTCTTCTTCCACAAACTGTAGGTGGCGCTGTAGCTCCATCACATTCTCAGACGTGGAAAGCAACAGCTGACCTCCGACTCCACCCGTGATGCCAACTCCCCCCGGGGAATCTTGGATCTTCATGTCGTCCATTTCTGCACGAAGACCGCGGTTCTCCACCTCCAACTCTACGATCCGTCGACTTAGAAGATTCGCCTCCTCTTCCACCAGTTTCAGGTGGACTTTGACCTCAGCCTCTCGGGTGTGAGGAGAATCAGCAACCTCTTCGACAGTAAGTGAGGCATCAACCTCTCCATACACAGAGCGATACTTTGCCAGTTCCTCCCTCATGGCCTCGTTGTCTTTGACCATCTTAGTGAGTTTCTTGCACATGAGAGCTGACTCCTCTTTGGCGAAGTGAAGCTGGCACTTAAGGTCTGAACTGTCTTCTGGAGGCTTGAGAGGAACAAGACCAAGCAATTGTTAACCACTATAACATACGCTGTTCCTTTATACCACTTTTCTACTACCACAGTACTGGTGCTAGACTCAAAAAGGCCTTGCTTCACAGTTCTTGATGGAAAACCTGTCTCTGCATCAACTTGCTAAACCTGCTGATCTTGAACTAGGTTTTTAAAGTTTTCAAAACAACACTATCGTTCGACAGACTCACCAAAAAATTGCCCTATGTGAAACATTTGTCATGCATCACAACTACCCCAGACCATTTTATCCATTATATTCATTCAATATCTGATCTTAAAATGTTTAAATGTTCTCAAAAAAAAGTCCTATAAAGACTTCTTAAAGGTATAGTTCACCCAAAAATGAAATTTCTGTTATTAATGAATCACCCTATTGTTATTCCAAACCCGTAACACTTTTAATCACCTTCGGAAAACGAATGAAGATATTTTTGATGAAATCCGAGAACTTTTAGCAGCAGGAACTACCTTGGTAGTAAGTATACAGAATACTACAAGAATACTTGTGTTCAAAGAAAACCAAACATTATGACTTTATTCAACAATTTCTTCTCTTCTCTGTCAGTCTTTGGCACAGAAGCCACTGGAATATTTTAACGATGTCCTTACTACCTTTCTGGGCCTTGAACATAACATGGTAGTTACCTGCTGTTAGTTGCTGTCTAGGCTTCATCAAAAAGCTCTTGGATTTCATCAAAAGCATCTTGATTTGAGTTCCACAGATGAAAGAAGATCTTAAAGGTTTAAAATGACTTAATAATTTTCATTTTTGGTTGAAGTTTTCCTTTAAGTTCTGGTAGGAGAGATTATGAAGGAGGTATAGGACATTAAAGTTTTAAATCAATAACACCTGCATCTAAAAGTAAAGTCTGATTTAATTCCTCTTTGAAATCATAATAATATCACAATAGAAGCAAACTACATCATTAGGTGTATTGTAGTATAAAAGTGCATTACCTGAGGCGATGCTTTTTTATCAGGTTTGTTGTTTGGTCTGGCACCTCTCTTCTTCAAAGAGTTCTAGAGGGAAAAAGATGATAAATTAATTAGATTTAAAAAAAAAAAAAGATTAAAAAGATTAAAAAATAATGTGTAAAAACATAAATGAGTATCTTTTGTTATCCTCCCCTCCCCAGCCACTGAGCATCCACTCTGATATCAAACCATCACTTCTGTCTCTCTTTTTCTTATATTTTCACTTATAAATCAGCAAAACCAGCATGCAATTAAACATGATATACATCACAGCATGAGGTATTTCATTGTTTCCATGAAACAAAAAACATCTCCACTGCAGGAAGTTGAGACAGGAGGAAATTCAGATACGAGAAGAACAGAGAGATATCAGATGCATTATAAAATATAGTGTAGCGTCCAAGGTTTAGTACAAGGTTTCATATATGAGAAAGTACACAATATTCACAATATAGCACAGCCTCTTTTACATTAAATCATGTAAGTGCATATATGTTTGTCTTCATTAAATGAAAAAAGCAGGAATGGTTGAATGCACAGACTGCTGGATAAAATCCAATTTTCACTTTCTGTCATATGTGGGCTGACAGAATGGCACAGGTTAATGGCAATGCTGCTTTTAATGGCACTAAACTTCATTAAAATCAATAGATTTGTGCTGAAAGAAAATGAAAGCATTGACTAAGCAGTGTATCGACCACTTTCGTGCCACTGTTTATTTTAATTTAATGCGGTTTGCTGAGTCTATGGGAAAGAGGTCTGAACATAATGAGATTATAGCAACGTCATTTATCCCACCGCTAACTCCCACTGGCCTCGTACACAAGTCCTGCACATGCAAAAACTGTGTGATGGGGTTTTCTTCTGTATACGAGTCCTCCAGCACAAACAGACTCACAAAGTGTTTTCTAGCCAGTTATGATCAAATTCCTTCCACTCACAAGACTGATGCAATTTTGCCTTTCTAATGCAATAGAAGTGTGTTTCCCAAACAGTGTTTTTTCTCTTTGCACTCAAAGTATCACAATTTCATACATTTATAAACATACATAGAGTAAAGCTATCAACACATTGCATAATTCTGTACTGCTAGCACATGTTGAAACTCTCAATCTAAGTAGTCATCTGATCACTGAATTGCTTATCAGCTACCTGAATTTCAACACCATGAAACCTAATCGAGGTACGGAAATCTGAGAACAAGCACAAACACAAGTCTATTCAGCCGTGTCCTGATCTTGTGCCTGCTTGATTTATTCTTATGAAACACACTCACCCTCCAACACAGGATGTAGGGAATAAGATGAAGTCATGTTCAAGTCAGGGATGAAGAAAGAGTGTCACTGTAATAAACAAACCCCATCCATACTGAAGGAACAACGGAGAGCTCATTTATACCAGTCTCTCTAATTTCACCTGCTCAGTTGATTGAGTTATGAAGACTTGAGTTAGTGGAGTGTGTGAAACTGAGAGGTTCTCTAAGTCACGCTCTACTTCACACACTTTTCCTTCAAAATCGAATGAATGTTACGTAAGAGACACTGTTGAAACACGAGGCTGGATAGAGAGCTGAGGATTCTCTTTCTTTATACAGGGGCGTCATTAGGATTTTAATTCTAACTATAAAGATTTGCAACAAATTTTATTTTATTTTTTCAGAAATCACCTTTTTTAATTGTGTGTTATATATAAAAGTAATATCAATCAAACTGCAGTTTTGTTGTTTTAAGTATCTAACCTATCTGTGTATAGGGAGCATGTGTGCACTGCTTTGAGGAGCCTGACTCTTCATGTAGAGGGACATTTAAATAGGTCTTTTGTGTGAGAGAATAATTACTGCACTTTAACATGAACATGTCAAAAGGCATCACTGAATGGAAGTTTTAGTTATTTCTCTTCTGTCTCTGTCATCTCCAGAGGTTCCTATAATCCTCTACATCCCAAATGACTCCAGAGAGAATCACACCTCATTTCCTTTCATAAAAATAGAAGGTGACAAAGTGAGAATGCTGGGAGGAGAGACACATTGGTAAAGATGTGTACAGATTATCTATTTTGAGAATTGGAAATCATTTCATGACAAACCGCTGATCAGTAGGGCGCAGTATTTAGGTGTCAATATGGCTGCATTAATAAAAAATAACACCAAAATCACAATATGTGCTTTTCAACAGTTTTGGGTTAGTTCACAGTAAAATTTGCAATAAGTGCACTAAACAACGTACCGACAGACTAGTACCAGAGCCGGTTACTCTTGGAATAAAACAATGACTCAGCTTTCAAATGTTTCTTTATTTATTTATTATTCAAACAATAAATTCTGTGTTGCGGCTCTTTATTGTGACATGACAGATTGCTATAGCGCCTCATTTCAAACAATGTGAACTGATCATCTCTTCCTCTTAACTAGTTATAGCTTGAAATAAACATGAATGAACATCAGTAGCTATCTTGCTTCAATCGCAGAAAGATGTCAATGAACACCATGTTTCAAGTTCAAGTCCACTGATGTTAATTTACTCTCCTGTATGGTTTGTTTATCGAACAAAATATCAGATTTGGATCAATGATTGTTTAACCCCATTTACACTAGTGTGTTTTCATTTCAATACAACATTTTAGAATGAAAACGATCCTCGTTTACACTGGCATTTCCGCTGCATCTCCTTATATAGTGTAAAACTGAAAACACATGTCACGTGACCATTCATGCACATACATCCATAGATATGTATAGTTAGAACACGCTCATCAAAGATTGTCATTTTGTCATGCGCAGCAATGTCATACTTTTCAAAAGTCTCTTGTTTTGCTCTGTTTGCACTGAAATGCAACCCCAGAGTTTTTTAACTAAAACGGGGTCTGCAGTGTTTTCTGGTTTCTCAGTTTTCAACCTCAAAATGGCGGATTAGCGTAAACAAAAGTTGTGCATTTTAAAATGAAAGCATACTAATGTAAACAGAGCCTTAGACTACCAGATCCCCAAAATAAAATCAGCCACAATCTATCCCTTTGTCTTGACTTTAAATTATTGAAGGCTCAAATTCACACCTTTTTACACAAAATTGGATTAAAAATGCAAACTATTTTTAATATTCAGCTGAAACAAAAAGGTAATGCAAGTTCTCCACTGCTGTGTGAAGGGTTAAGCATTGCAACTGCTTTTTGCTTCATATCATGATTAACACACTGCGCACCACACCAAAAGCTGGACATAACCACAGAGATGTGCTATGCTAAATCCATTTTTGCATTGTATGTTTTTTCTTAATTCCCAGACCGCACAGACACGAGTCTCCAACCGTTCCAGACTATAATGGGTTCCCATGACAACGGCTTTTGTGAGCAGTTCCCCTGTAGAGTTCAATGGAACAAATTGATGAATAAATGGGGGGGAGGAAGTTGGGAGAGGGAAAACAGGAAATCACAACCTTTCAAATCCATTTGACATGAGGAGGCCCCACTCCTCCTGCACAAACAGGCAAAACAACAGCAGAAAATGACCACGCTTCCCCAGCTTTCTCTCTTACTAATTGTGCAAAAGCACAAGTGTGCTAAGAGCCAGATCATTATCATTATCATTTTTCACAAGGCAAATGAGAGTCTGCAGGTGCTGCGTGTTTCCCACACAAATTCCGTCCCTCCGTACATGTTTGGGAAATGAGATATTCTGTCGCTTTGATCCATGGCAACAGAATGTTTATTAGTTCGCAGCAGCAGGATGGCAGTGATAAACACCATGCGTTACACAAAGAAATGTGAAAACGTCTCTCCCCAAATACATTTTCAATCTTCTTTATCTCCAAAAGCTGTCCACAACCTTTCTGTCCACATTAACCTGAGGCATCTCAAGAGCAGAATCCACTTTAACCTCCATCTTTACACCCAAACGCTTTTCAAGCATTTTTTTTTTTTTTTACCATTTAATGTGTTTGGGAACCAAAATATGACATTTCATCATGATTTTACTCTCTGGGATGCTTCAAATTAAACAGGCTGCTTTTGGGTACTGTACCTTTAAGACCTTGACATGCAAATGACCTTTGTTGTGATTGGCTAATCTCTATGTACATAATTAGAGCATGGAGAACATTAGCGTTAACATACAATGTACATTAACCGCTTTATATTTGAAAATCCTAATTTGCATTATACATTTCCTTTAATGAAGTACTAACGGAGCACATACAGTTGGGATTTATGGGGACTCTTCATAGGCGTAATGGTTTTTATACTGTACAAACTGTACGTGGTATTGTCGTAAACCTAAACCTACCCCTTACAGGAAACTACAGGCTTTAGATTTTCAAAAGAACACCATTTAGTATGTTTTTTAAGCCTTTTGAATTACGGGGACACTGAAAATGTCCTCATAAATCACCTTCATATTGTAATACCTATGTCATAACCATGTCATTATACAAATTTGTGTCCTCATAAGCCACATAAACATGCACACATACACACACACACAGGTGCACACAGCTTCTCTGCCTGCCAGGTTTTGCTGCTTGCATCTGTCAGCAAATCACTGTTGCCGTTTTACCAACGTGAACACAACGTGTCACATATTGCGCTCATCCTGTTCTTGGATTACATATTCAGGATAAAGTTTTGGCATATAGCAGCGTTTGCCTCCAGCTTTCTCACACTTGAAGAGTGACATATGCTTCTGTCCACCCGTGAGCGGGACGTTTTTTTTTTTTTATGTGCTTATCAGGCTGAGTGTTAATTAGAGCTGGGAAACACTTTTATAATTACACATGACACCATGAGGCCCATGAGAGAAATGCAGATATGTGTGCGTGTGGGAAACAGAACAGAGAAGTGATGGATGGAAATAATACCACATGTTCCTTCTGAAGTCATTCTAATATGCCGGTTTGGTGCACATGAATAGAACTTTTAAAAGAATAATTTGTGTGTGTGTGTAAGTGTGTGTAAACCTAGCTGACCCTATAAAAAAAGTAACTGTATACAGTGTTGTGAGAAAGTTACTTTTTCACCTGGGGGCAGGTAGTTTTGAATACCTTAATAAATGAAGTGATCAGTTAAAAACTGCATTTTGTATTAACCTGCATTATCTTTGTGTAATATTACAATTTGTGTGACAAATATTCGAAAAAATAGAAAAACAAATTGGGCAAATATGATATATTTAGTGTATGTGTACCCTAGTTCATAGGACATGAGCATATTATTAATGGGAAAAAATGTCTACGGTTTTTCTTTCTTTTGCTTTGACTTGAAGTCACAGTCTGTGTTCAAAAGATTAATGACTGAGAAACAGCGAAGAAAGAGGTGGTGAATCACACCTGTACTGAGCATCAAGTAATTGCTCCCAGGTGTGGGCCAATCAGATCTAACCATAGCAGCCTGTTTCTCATTAACACCACTGACACAGCAATTAAAAGCAGTCACAGTATGTCTTACGTTGGGGAAATATCCAAAAAAAGACAAACACTGTCAGAAGATCTGTGATCTCTTTATCTGTAACCTGAGAGAAAATTGAAACAAAGATTCTATAGACATGACAGTCGTTGCATTTACATAACTGATTATAAACCTGTTTATAATAGATGGCCCTTTTATCTATGACCTGTCCTAGATACCACCGAAGCTTTGGATCGAGTATCTGTCTGCGTTTTCTACATGAAAGACAGTACATCGTAACGGGAGCAAATCATCCAGCTCCCTACAGCCACATAAAATGCTCTTTGTCTTTGCATCTCGCCCTCCCATTTCAGAGGAATTCAATCAGGGAGCCCATGCGCTCGTTAGAGAGAATAGTAAGCACTTGACGCTCATTAGCGTGTCAGGTTGCGAACCGCATGTGCTCTTGGCGGATGAAAACTCTCCAAGCATTCCTCTCATTGCTCACTTTGTTCTCTCGTTTGTATTAAGAACGACGTTTGGCGTTCAAAGTGGGAGACTGAATTTGGAGGACCGTTTTGGAGTCTGTGGAAAAGACCAAAATAGGTCAGATTCCTCAGTTAACAGCATAGCAAAGTATGAAAATGTAAGATTTGTAGGTTAGTAGAAATGTCTGTTCTTCACGTTTGCATTAGCAGACAGTCTGTACTAGTCCTGAACTAGAACACATCTCAGACTCAATTCAATTTTTCGATTTGTGGCAAAATATATCAGCAGGAGATCTCAGGTCCCAAGAGGCTATATGAAAAATCATATAGCAGGTGAATAAGATAAAGAATTACTGAGCTGGAGAAGATATGATGGAAAAGTAACTCACATCAGCACTATATCATAAGACACGGGAGGGAGGTCTTGAAGAAAGCCGTCCATAAGCATTCCCATTCATCTCAATACCAATTGCTTGGCTGGAACAGGATCTGCCTAGAAGCAGGCAATTTGAAATCGCACTCTTGCAGCCAGCATGATTTGAGCCATAAAGGCTTCATGAAAGTGCTGATTGCACCACAAGAACACAGTCCAAAATACTAGTGACAATCTTGAGCCGCGAAGTCAAAGTCTGTTTTACTTTTTAAAAGCCTGATGGTAAAACCTATACTATATGCTAAATTGCTGGGCTTACACATATGAGAAGTGAGAAGGATGTTAGATGGTGTAATTATGGCAAGCTAACAATGCGAACAAACCCCTTGAAGAGGCACCTCATCTATTTACTATATAGTTATATAGTTCACTAACTTATCCCAAGCATAAAATTAGATCACTGGTGCAGAGAAGTCATTGAGTGGTGCATGTGCATTAAGACAATTGGTGTTGGGAGAAGACACTGGGAATAACACATTCACATTCAGCTGATTTGCGATTGCTGTTAAAGCTCAGAAGGAAAATGTTTTGGATAATGTTGCAACAAGCTATTGAAAAATCATTACGGGATTATTAAAATGGTCAAGCATTTATACGGTCATTAGAGAGAAACGGTCATCATTAGACAACAGACATAAAAAACAGATTATTTATCCAATAGCTATGTAATTAGATTGTGAGGCATTTAATGACTTCTTAATCAATGGCTTTTCTCTGTTAATGAAGATAATTGTCTATAGTACATAAATAAACACACTGCACTGGAGTACTAATTCAATGCGATTTATAGCATGATGAATAAGTATGCATGCTGGTTAGAATTAGAGGTTAGAGGTACTGTAACTCAATGCATGCAGTAAATGCATGCACAAGCAGAGAAAACGGGTAAATATAATTGGCATGTGTGTCATGATTTTATGCATTGACAATGTAGAAATAACTAATCAAAATTAACTGCTTTTTGCTCAAATGTTTTTAATTTCAGGGTCACTTTCATGTTTTTTTCTGAATCTAGTGTATTCTGTGCAGTATGCAGTGTAGACTACAGTAATACTCTGTCCTAATAGAGCTGTAGTTTCTGCTGGCCAAATCGCCTCAGGTTATTGGTCTAGACATATTACACTGATAAGGTGAGTAGGTCACTGGATGCAGTAATAAACCCATTTTACTGAAGAGAATCGCTGAAAGTGTGATTCCGATATGATTAAATAATCAATCTCACTCTCTGCTCACTTCTCAAGCCATTACTTCTAAAACAGAAGATCCTAACTACAATCACACTTCACACACACAGGGCTTCTCCAAAAGCAATTTAGGAGCTTAGTTTGTAATGAACCCATCGCATTTAAAGATGACTCGTAAATCTATATTTAAACCACAGGATTCCAATTTTTGAACGTGCTAAAATAATAAGAGTCTGCAGATTCCAACAAGCCATAATGAATAACTCTTTAACAGATCAGTGAGGTGTGCAGACGCAGATGAATATTGATAGTAAGTCTTGCGCAAAGGCAGAGAGGCGAAGACTGTTATCCATGCTCTATATAAATCAATGCCGCATGAGCGTGCTTTTCTATCGTGCTCAGTGTGTGTGTCACGAAAGTGGAAGATTCTTGGTTGACCCAGATGAGGTTCACAGGACAAGGAGTTCCTGAGCGCCTGGACATGAGGAGACATGTCTTATATAAGATGTGTCTCATACTCAAAATCAAAGCAACAGCTTACAGATCTGATTAGGAAGAAAGCGGAGGATCTGAGATCTGACCACTTAGCTTGAGCTTGATCAGAGAGCAGGAGTTGTAGTTGTGTTGTGTAATGATGCAAAGGCCTGAACATGTGAGTAAATCTGCTAACAGGAGTGAAGACTTGATGTTCCAACAAATGCTGCTTTTTCACTTTTTAACATCTCACACAGTATAGTATATATAGAAAAGGAATGTGTTGAATCAATAATATGGATTGTTTTAGCATAATCAGTAGCATTGCAAATCAAATTCATTTAACCTCTGTCCTAGGAAACACAAGTGGACGGGGGCTGCATGACACAACTAAAATAGCACTGTAGATCAATACAAGCTATCTGTGGGGAAAAAAAGCTAATCACACTGTTAGAAATATCTGTGCCACAAACACAATTTCAGCTGATCATAATTCTTATAGCTCCTGTTTAAGTTGTTGTTTTGTTTTTTAAGTTTGAGATTAGGTTCTTTTTAGAAAATGTATTACAATTAAAATGTAATTTATTCCTGTGATGTAAAGCTGAATTTTCAAGTTTTCAGTTTCACATGATCCTACAGAAAGGATCACAAATCACAAACCATTTGCCGTTTGAAGCATTTTTTATTATTATCAATGACGAAAACAGTTGTGCTGTACAATACTTATGTAGAAGCTTGTGCTGTCAAATGATTAATAAGGATCAGAAAATAAGCTTTTGTTTACAATTAATGTGTGCATAATAAATATGCACAGTACATAGAAATCTTTTGGGCCCCACTTTATATTAAGTGTCCCCAATACCTGTGTACTTCCATAGTATCTAGATGTGTATGTAGTATGTAACCACAGTGTAAGTACACATTGCTACATAGTATCTACAGCTGTAATATTTCTGTAACTTCACACTTGTAACAACCCTCAGAATGGTGTGTGTAAGTACAAATGTGTAACAGGACACTGGTAACAACTTTTTTTCTTCACTAATTAGTCATGTAACAGGAATTACATAGCTACATTTTGTAACAGCAGTATGTATAAGAGTAACTGGAACAGGGGGTGATAAGGGGGTGTAGTTGGGTAGGTTTAGGGGTATGTAAAGTGGGTGCACCTCTGTAATACCAGTGTATGTACATGGTAACTCCTCAGGAACTGCCCACTTAATATAAAGTGTAACATTTTGGACATCAGTCACAATTTATATGTAAAGCCTAATTTACTGCCCGCTGCTGTGTAACATCAGAGTAATCACATGCTAAATCCATAGCAACTGTCTCTTTAATATAAAGTGTAACACTTTATTTACCAAAAAGTGCTGTTACCAATATCCTGTTACACATTTGTACTTACACACACCATTCTGAGGGGTGTTACATGTGTGTAGTTACAGAAATATTACAGCTGTAGATACTGTGTGTGTGTACTTAGGCGTGTACTTACACTGTGGTTACATAATACATACACATCTAGTTACTATGGAAGTACACATGAATTAGGGACACTTAATATAAAGTGAGACTCAAAAATCTCTAAACTTTAGTATAAAACAATAAAATATTTAATCCAGTAAACAGATTAGTACGTACTTGTCTGCATGATGTATTTCTAGCCTACAGAAAGATTGTCACAGCAGGGAACCTGACAGACCTAATCCTGTCCGACATGCTAAACGTCTTTCAAACAGCTGATCTCAGCTGGTTTCCACAGACACCGTCCTAATACATGACATGCTGCTCACCTAATGCAGTTTGTGTGGAGATGTATCCAGGAGACAACACAATTACAGCACCATTAAAAGCAGAAATAGACCAGCCAGTTGGTGCATGCATGTGTGTTTGGTGTGTGTGCATGGCTTTTATAAATGACCTACAAGCACTGCAGCATTGTCACTACCAAATCTAATAACCCCTAGCTGCATTATATGTCTTTCTGTATGTGTGTGTATCAAACCTAAGGGTCCAGACATCAATCAAACACACATTTCCCTTTCTGCACTTTCTTTGTCTGTCAGTTCTGCATAGTGCTGAGCTTTATAAAAAAAGAGCTTGCCACTAAGTCCTTCCCTCCCTTCCAACATCCTCTTATTGTTTGTTTTGCCTGTGCCATTTGTTCAGTCGTGTAATTCTCAAGTGGAAGCAGTTGGAGATTACAAGCTCTCTGTCTGATGATGTGTACAAACATACACACAAATACAGAGCTAGTAAGTGTTCGTATAACACCAGAGTCTGAGTTTGAGACAGATACATCTAAATTTACAAATCTAAATCCTGCTACTGTGACTTTAAATAAGCACTGACGTCCCAGACGCTTTTTACCTGTTATTCAAATAAAATATTGTATAAAAAAAGTCAAATAAAGTTTTCTTTTATGGCATTCAGCTTTTAATGTTGTCATCTTTCCTAAAATCTTTATATATATCATATCATCTATCTCTATATTTATTTATTATAGTTAATTTATTATTATTATTATTATTATTTTACATTTTATGTATTTGCATTTTTTGGGGGTGGGTGGGGTGTCTTAAATGTGCATAGTTTCTCTTTGTTTTTTAATGATGTTTGATTAACAAATTTCAGTAGAAGCGCGTACGATTAATTAACCAGTTGCCGCCTATCTCCCTATTACCTCATTGGCCTATACCAGAAGCTAAAGCCTTCCCTTTAAAAACTGCCAACTTCCTCTTCCTCGCATCTTTGTTCTTTGCATCCCTCCACCGCCCCTTACACCACCTAGATTAGAAACTGAGTGTCGGGCCCCCGGCAGAGGGGAACCAGCTCACTGAGCCAGGGTTCCCCTCCCGAAGAGGTCTTTTTCATCCCTTGCCATTTTCGGTTCGCCCAGTCTGAGACGTTTGATTCCAGTCTCTTAAAGCTCCTAGGCTATTAGGCCATCCAAGCAAGTCAGCCTTCCCACCCTCCTCCGGTGACCAGGCCGAGCCCCGACCTTTACCCAGGTTAATTCCCTAGGGCTCATGGTCTGCCCGGCTCTCCACCTGCACCCCGGACTGTACGCCATACATGCCTACCATTGGTTATTCTATGAGGAAGTGGGAATTCGTGAATTACTGTTCCCAGAAAAAAAATCACAGTTGTAAACAAAAAAGAAAATTGTTCTATTTAAAAATTTAATTTATTTTATATACTATTGTATATTTCAATTATTATACATTTTTGAGCATCATTACACTAGTCTTCAGAAATCATTCTAATATGTTGATTTGCTACTTAGGAAGGATTAAAATCAATGTGTATTTGGCTATAGTCTAACCTAGCATGAGTTTTGCATGCTTCAGTCACGCGTGTCTTGTGTAGTATGTTTGGTTTTTCATACAGACCTTTACTAGAGCATGAAATCACCTCTCACTCCCTGAGGAAACAACATGTTATCCACGTGTGGATGTGTGTCAGATTTTACCAGGGGTTGGTTGCACTTCATGAAATGCAAGAATAGCACAGGTAAAATATTACCATTGGTGTCATGGTCATATTCATTCAACAGCTATCTGGACAAACCCCTAACACTAAGGACATGAATGAGACCGCTTGTGAAAAAGAAGTGCACTTAATTGTATTCATTGCATGTAATTTTTGTGTACTTCAAATCTTAAAAGTTTGAAGCTTTACTTTAAAGTACATTTTAAATGATGTTTTAAAGAAGTATGCATTTACTAACATAATTAAGCACAAGTACTTAATTTGTTATTGATATCACATGTGAAGTTTACATCTTTTAAAATGCAACCTTATTAAAAATGCATAATTCAAAGTTTCATAGAAAGTATTTTTAATATATTATAAATACTTGTCAGTACATTTGGCAGCACACTTTAAACAATATAAGTAATTATGAAATTATGTACGTACGTAGGTCAACACTTCAAATAACTGTATTTATAATAAATGTAATCTATAATGTATTTTAATTTTATAACAATTAACAATTGCATGTCAACAAAAACAGTCACTTAAGGCTTAAGTATAATAAATAATTTCTGTAGAAAGTATAAAAGTATGCAAAAGTGTACGTCTTTTTTACAAGAGATTTCTAACACATCCAGGTCACACACGTGTGAGCGCATATACGTGCGTTTTTCCCTTGCTTTCATTCTTTATTTTGCCGTCATGTTCCAAACCAGTATGTTTTGATGCTGCTGTACAGGTCAGAGCGTACAATACAGAGAAACACAGCAAACACAGCTGCCAAACCTTCCCAGACTCAAGACCTCACAACCCAGCAGCTATTGTGCCTCCATGAAACTCTCCGCTTTGTGTTATTTACAGCAATGTAAATACTGATACAATGAAAACTAGATATTGTAAATATAGTCTGAAAACACTCACTTTATTATGTCTGCGTGCACTATGCCCTCATGAATCCAGTTCACTGAATAGTATTATAATCAACAGAAAAGGGTCACTAGAAATGCCCCACTATAACAGAATGTTCTGCTTGGGTTATTGGACCACTTAAGTACCAGTAGTATTTTCAAGAGTACCATCTAAACACTATTGTGTACTATATATAGTGATCATTTAGTACCACTTTACCATGGTACAACTACTATAAAAGAAAAGTCAATCGATTTGCCTTGAAATGACTAGGCTCGCCTATCTAGAAATGATTTCTTATAAAAGCTCACAGCACAGAGCTTACTGACTTATGACTGTTCTTGCAATCATCAAATAGTCTGTGAGTCAGCCGGTCAGCGTTTCATTACAGTTACATGACCACCTGCTAAATCCCACCTCATCGCTCAAACTTTCAGGGAGTTTTTAGGAAACTCTGAATATTCTAGAATGCTCAGAATTCCTCAAAAACTTCCCATGCTTTACCCCAACGAGGGGGTTTTAAAGTTTAAATAACCCTAACGCATGACTCCGTTGACTGTCCTTCCGTACGTTTTCCTCATCTACTGTTTCCATCAGAGCGTCTGACTCTGAGTTAATGAACCCTGCTTCAGAGACCTTGCACTTCCTTCCTTTCTCAGGGTTTCCCCTTCACAGCAAAACAAAGATAGGAGCTTCCTGAAAAATATAAATAAAAGTTCAGTCAGCCTCATAGGACTGTTTCCTGTAACATAGTCTAGAAAGGCTCTGGATCAACAAATAAGCTGGATAATGCCATTAATACATGCTGTTTGTGAGACACATTGGCCTCTGAATGATAATTTAACAACTGAGCTATTGATATGAATGCGTATTTTTAGAAAGACGCAGCAGTAATAAGGTTGCGCTTTTATGTTCACCTTTTACTGTATCTAAGCCTATTAAATCCCTGTATAACAGGCCCTCCGCGTAGCGACCACCATCAGAAGCCATAAACACACACCTCTACACATGTGAACCTAATCGCCCGTGATACCTGACGCCAGCTGTGTTACCGATCGATACACGTTATGTGTTAAATGAACTATTGAGAGAGAGTTTAAGAATGAGGGATGGAGAGCATAGAAGGAGAACGAAAAGCATTTGTAGGATAGGAAAAAATAATTTTTGGGTGGGGTGCTGTGTAGGTTAGAAAAGCCTGTATCAGCAAGCTTTTATTTTGAGTTTGTTTTTGTGTCAGGAAGAGAGGTCTTTGATGGTGATCTGATGACATTAGCATGGTCCTTGTGCAAACTCTGTCCTTTCTCACTGACCTACTAAAAGTCTGAGAAGCCTATTTTGAAAATGAACCAATTTGTCATCGTGGTTGAGAAATAAATTAAGCATTGTGGCAAGTTTTTTTTTTCGTCTCACCATTGAGATTTGTTTAGCTTAATAATTTAGCACATGCTTCATCAGATTTAAACATATATTCTGTTAAATTTACAGTATAAAACATTTTGATCTAATCATCAGTAGAAAGTACTTCCATAATATAACTACAATAACTATAATAATATATATATATAATAATAATTATATATTAGAGTTAAATCGAGTAGTCTGTAAAAGATTGTTACAACAGAAAATAAAATGCAAAACACCCTAACAAATAACAAAAAGGAAAGAAAAAATGTTTTAAAAAAATTTAAAGAAAAGAAATGTTTTATGCAAGGAATTCTGGGAACATGCTGTTTTTCTCCATAATTCATACTGGTAAAAACCACACTGTTTTATTTTTGTTTTACAAAACACAACCTTGTTTCTGCACCTAAATGGTGCAGATCCGTGTTTATACAATAGAACAGATCTGCCTGATTGTCTGTAGAGATGTACAGGCAATCATTATCAGGAACTTGAGAAATGAGTTAAGTTATAGCACAGCTAAAACAGCTATGAATAAAAACAGGCCATCATTATACAACAATATTTTATGACAGAATTCCACAACCCATAAGAATCAAGTTTTTATTCTAATAAATGTATACACATCTCTTTCATCTTGTACTTTGTTGTACTGAGTGTGTGTATGTCAGAGTGAGATATCATGTTGAGTCAGATCATCAGATCATCTTCTTTTACATTTAATGATCCATCGTTTCTTTCCATTCTTTCAACAGTCATCTGTTGTCTAAAGGCTCAACTGGCTCTTTTCTGGAGGTTCAGTTGAGGATGAACTCTCGCTGTGTACCATAAGTGCCCGCTATGCCAAGAATTCAGTCCTCAACAACAGAGAGCGGCACGCATCCTGCCCTGGGCTCTCAGCCAATAAGAACACAGAGCAAACCTGTGAGCCGAACCAAAGCAGAGCAGTCGAGCGAATCAGAGCGCTGGCACTGACTATCACAGCGGTACACAACACCCCGTAAAATGATTCTCAAAGAAAATTGTGAAGCGACCAATAATGACCGTTTCTTCATACAATAATGCATTCATCACTTTCTATCAAGCAGCAGACCTAGCTAATAGAGCACAGACCAACCATTGAGCCAACATACACCATCCTGCCAATGATCCATTACTCAAAACACAAAGGAACATTTATTACCAAAAGAATGCAGGCCAAAACAGAGAATTAACCAAACACAAGGAGCATGCTTTATGTTCCTCCTCGTTAAACTGTCAGTAGGGAAAATCTAATGCTAAATTCATGTGCTCCCCGTCCATCCTCAAACCCACCCACCCTAGCTGACATTTACACAGAGTAAGTCAACAGATCAGTCCGAGTGAAGGCTCTCAGCTCCTGTTGTAACACACATAGAGCTTTTACTACAGTGACGCGCTGCGCCTCAAGTTAAACCAAAGTGTCAACATACGAGTTCTGCCCCAAGCCAAATCAAGTACAATATAAACACTTTTCCTTTCAGAAACCTTCCCTGGAGCTCCTAATGAAGCCTTTTCTGAGAATCTGAAACTAATTAATGATCCTATTTTACCCAATTAGCAACAGATTAGCAAATTTCCATCATGGCAGCTAAAATAGCCAACAGATAGTTGTAGCTCCAAATAGACAACTTCTGGGGCCACTTACATGTGGCTTGTTCTTTATTAATCAGTGCAGATTGATTCAGGCCTACAATACTTGGCAAAACAGTGGCTTACTTAGGTTATTATTAGTGGTAATTACTGAGACAAGCATCATTATTTTTATAATGAATAATACCTCAAAGATCTTGTGACTTGTCACAATGAAACAAGCTAAAACATCACCCCAAAATACTGGTTGAAGGATGAGGATTGATCACAATGGTCTATAAGGTCAATAACCAACCACTTAGCACATAGCAGTGCTTTAACTACCATACAGTATTAGCTTTATCAACCCCATAGCAATTCTCCGATAGCACCCAGATACCACACTTCTTTCCTGTGGTAAAATTCACAGCCGCTCATTGCATTCCCAAAAATTTGAGAGGTGTAGTACTTCAAATATCTACAGCTCATTTTACAGCCCACTTGCTCAACGTCCTGAAAGCTTGTGTAATGATCAGTCTCCTCTCACCTCTCTGGCCTTCTCCATCTCTGCTTGCAGGACCTGCTTGGCCACCTCCAGATCCTGTAGTTTCACCCTCAGCTCCTCGTTCTCCTGCTCCAGGCGAGATCTTTTCTTCTCCACGGTGTCCAGCTCGTTGTGCAGACGGATGGACACGTCTTTTGCCACCTAAATCAACGACAAAACAGGGGAGCATTAACCTTTGTGAGCTTAGTGAAAAATAACAGGAGAATGTAAATGTATTATATTAAAATATTACAGAAAAGGTAATAAACATTTCATTCAGTGCTGATAAATTAAGAAAATTGTTTATTGCTAAACACTGATAAAAAATATTGCATGCTGTAGTAATTAATCCTATCATACAATCCTCTCTTAGCTTTGCCAGTGAAGACTTTTGGTCTTTGATTCATGTCTCCCTGAAGGTAGATGAAAGCTCATTAAAAGTAGTTAATTGTAAAGCTGCACTAACTTCTTAAATAGGCAATTATTAGTGTTGGCCAAGCAAAGACAGCGAATCCAAACCCATCTCTATCACACACACATACTGGTGCTTGGACCATTTTAGCAACACAAGACCATGCAACTATGCTATTATGTTTCTATAAGGCACATATTAAGGAAGGATGTAGGTCTGTGTGAGAGGAATGAGGAATGAGAGGGCAGCAGGCACTGAATGGGGTAAATGGGGATTAGAAGAGCTAGAAGGAGAAACACAGTCCCTGTTTGTGAGGGAGGGTTTTCTCCTCTCTGTGTGTCTGAACCACAGCCAAGGTGCAGCTGGGTACCCACAATGCTCCTCTGTACCACGCTCTAATTCATATCAGATCCCTCCATTTCTCATTCTTTCCTTTCCTTTATTTCTTCAACAGCCTCTCTGCCTTGCATGGTCTTTTTTTTCCAATTCTCATTGCCAGGAGCTATAAACATCTTTGTTTAGCCTTCAATGTTGTGGAACTAAAAGCAGCAAAATTACAACCTTATTTTCAGTAGTTTTACAGTAGTTCACAGATGTTTTCATTTCGGTTTGTCTAGTACAAGCTACTTTTCCTGAAATGTTGTTCTGTGGGATGATAAAATGATGCCATTATGCTGTTGCTTAGACATGCAGATTTAAAATGTTATTTTACAGAGAAAAAAAAGTTCAGCGAATACATTACGCTACATTGTCTTACAGTATAGTAAACATGTGAAAATTATCATTAGAACATATTTACTAGTACTATGTACTGTATGTAATATTATTAAAACGACTCTTTTATTAAGTAAAATTATTCACTATTTCTTGACATATTGACTGTTTACATTTATTTTTGACCCATATTGTTTATTTACTTCCAAAGTTTGTTAGTAGTTTCAATGTTTATGCATTTTAAGTGTTATTATTTTAAGTTACTCAAAAAAAAGAAGAGAATTTTTTTTTTTTTAATGAACTGTAAACATTTTCATACATCAGTACCATTTTGGATTGTATATTAAAATTACATAAAAAACATATATATATAACTTAATTATCAATCTTTCTATGGACAAACAGAAAAGCAAGAAATAAATCAATGTTACTATTCATGATATAATATATAATAGGTCTCTAAACTATGGGCCCAAGGTTGTATGGTAATTGCATGTTTGTATTTCACACAAAAGCTTTAATTATCAGAGCTCCGAAAGTGTCTGTTGTTTCCAGATTATTTGCATTCACTCCTCCCTCCATTCTGTCTGGACACCACCCACCTGCCTTTGTCTGACAGTGTCACAGACTGTTGTCGTTTTTACATGCAAAAGGACAAAGACACCTCTAGATCCACAGGGAAAGAGGCACTGAAGCACTTCAGTGTTGTGTGTGTGTTTGTGTTCAGGTGCTGTCCGCCTCTCTCACCAAAGCCTGATGTGAAACAGGCTGCCATATCTGACCAAACCCAGAAATCAAAGGAGTGTAATGACCCATCAAAGACTAATAATGGCTCATTTTCAAGGGACCATGACTGTTTGTCAGCAGAACTTGGTCAGATATGTAAATGGCTCTGTGGAATTTGTTTATCTTTGGGTTTGATTATGTGTGTGTGTTTCACTCCTCTCTGATCCTGCTTTTCAGGATTGCTCCGCCTTTCTGCTGTGCAAACGGCATTTTAAATGACTTCCCTCCAGATCTGTATCTGGTTGCATCTGCAAGACAGCTGCATGGGCACATTCACACTATAGTCAACCTTGCCCTGCTTAGAAAAAGCAAGCTGCCCTTTGGTTAACCTCTAAGCACACATGTGGCTCAGATGAGCAATATGAAAACAGTCCAAGGGCACCAAATACTGCTGTGTCGAAAGACACCCGTTAACACAGCTTCACTACATTTTTAAATGAACTGCTACTTTAGATGCTGCTTCCAGTCATATGTCACTCTCGAGTTCAAATCCTGCCTTTGAAAATCCCAAGCCAGTAACAGAGTCAACATAAAAACAGCATTGGGAAACCATTTTACTTATAATGTGATGCTTTTCTGAGTGAAACAGAATATTCAGTGAGATAAAATGTAGGGCAAGTAAATGGAGACTTTAGCCTGAGTCTCCTGCTTCTCAATTTTTTATTCTAGAAAAGAGTGTGCCTCTTTAAGAGTTTGATCTGAGCTTAGGTTTTTGTCTTAAGCGGGCTTTGTCTTGTTCCATGCCTGTTTGACATGTGAATGCAGCACATGGCTGATTATGGCAGTGCACTCCTCGCATAGATGACAATGAAGCAGTGGCAAGTGGACCAAGCCAGCTACACAATGAGGAGGTGTTCATTTCTATGTGTCTCTTTCCCTCTCCTCTTATCTCCAGGATGCTGCTGCTAAGCTGATATCTGAACTGGCTAAGGCCAAACTGACCAAACTATATTTTTCTTGCTTATCATCATCTGTCCCCATCACTTCCTCTTTATTATTCCCCTTCTGCCCAGAGAATTTTTTTTCTGCTTAGAGGATGCTCTTTAATAGCTCAAGACTAACTGCCGGTCTCATTAAGCACAGAAAATACTTTAATTTACGTATATGTGCCAGGGCATACATAAAGTGCATGTGGCGTAATAATTTAATCAGTGTGTATATACTGTGCAAAGCCTGGAATTTATAAGCACGTGTTCTCTGTACGGTCCTCTCGCAAATGCAAAGTTCTGCATTGCTGATATATTTTTGTAGGTCAACCCATAAGTTAGTACTGGCTCCCTTGACAAAAACCCCACTGGATAACCATTGGATTATTGGAGAAAATAAGCACTTTTTACACATTTTGTGATCATGATAATCTTTACAAATGAATTTTGAAACCTAAATACAATCACCAGAAATAAAAAGCTAAAATTAGGCTAAAAACAAACAAGGTCACATGATTTTAATGTCCACTACACTAAGCTTTTGAAATTCTGTAGTCCTATGTAGCCTTGTGTTAGCCACCTCCTTTTCGAAACAAGTAAACCTTTTATTACTGTGTGTTTTATGTCGCAAATTAAAATGTGAAAAATCTCAATCTGGTGTTTACCACAGACCTTATTTCAGGAATACCCATTGACTTTGAGAAAACACTGTGCACTTGTGATGGATTTAGCTGTCATTTAAGTAGTAGCTTTAAGGTTTGGTTCAGAAATAAAAATAGAAAAAAATAAGACAATCGATGACTTACTGTAAGAGAATAAAGCTTTGAATAATAAAAAGTGGTCTTGGATAAATCTGACAAAAATGTTGAGTTTATCTGAAATCTGAACATAGATTGAGACATTCTTGAGATCTGTAAAAATAATATTTTTTTGAGAAGCAGAAGACTTCAAAAACATCTGCATCCTCCATTAGGACTGGACGTGCAACAACAGAAATGTTGCATTACATCCAATTTTACATATCTGCCATCAGAAAAGAATTATGACTCTGTATTACAAGCTGTATAGTACAGGCCCTAGATTCTAATGTGATTGATTTGAGTTTAACAGATTAACAGATTTCCTAATATCAATCTCTTTTCGTTCTCCCTGTTTCTCAGCTGTTATTCTGCATGAGCACATGGCTGGAGGAGCTCAGCTAGATAACAGGGCGAGAGAGGAAGCTCCAGTGTTTCTCAAACCCGATTTCACAAGCCACAACAGCTGATGAGAAGGTGTGGAGCTGTTTTTCGTCCTTCCCCTGACAGATCTGGGAGACATTGCTCTCATTGGATGAGAAATGAGGCCAGTGCTTCAGAGAGCAGGAAATGGTGCAGGGATCTTACAAACATTCAGATCCTCCATCAACCCTTTCACCCCCACCCCCACCCCCTCCTGACTATGACATCATCCCGAGAGACCAGAGAGAGATGGGAAGAAGTCAAACATGGGAAACTCGTGTAAGTCTGAGGAGAAAAAATATTTGTCTTACACAGCCTCTTGGTCAGAATATCACTGACCTCTGAATGGAATTTATTCATAAGGATTAATTCAGCTTTTAATATCAAGCTAATTGCTACACAAACTTCGATATCTAATGCTAATTAAATTTATTAAAACTATATGCATTTTATTAAAACTGGTTACATTTTGTTCCTTTGTTTAGCGGCTCAGGAGATGAGTTTTAAAGTTTGACAACCAGAAAATAATGTTTTAAGGTGTAATGTAATCTTGATAAAACAGATTTCATAAAATTGGTCATGAAAAAATATCTATATCAGTATCAAAGTAAAAATTTGAACAATAACCAGTCCTACTTCATTATTTAATGCATATTTGAATTAAAACGAAACACTATTTTATGTACAGTTTAACTTAGCTAATTATTAAATAAAGTTGATTAATAGATTATTAAATAGGCTTTATTGTCAGTTTCCATTTTTGGCTACTTTAAAACTTTATTAAAAAAATAATTTGTGGCATCACTTTACTGTAGTACTGATTTTTGCAATAGTTGTTCTCATAATCCTTTAAAGCTACAAGAAGACCTGAGTTAGCACTCCGATTTGCACAATGTTTAGTTGCTGTGCTAAGCTGAATGTAAAGAAGCAATGTCCTTCCTCCTTAAAGACTAGCATGCCTGTCACAGCAATAGCAATGGAGTATTTCAACCAGTTGAATGCACAAGATCAGTGTAATCTGACCTGGCGGAGGAGAGACAATTGACCCTGTGTTAGGAGACTCCTGTCAGCAGTTAAAGAATTCAGCAGAGGCTGAGATGTTTTTTCTACAGACACCATCCCCCTCTCCTGTGTTTCACGCCACATCGATTATGTTCTGATCCTTGCCAGCTGTGTCCTGAGTGGTAAAACTTAAATATGTGACAGTGTAACTTGTTATAGACCAACACAGTCTCAGCAGCACAAAGAGCCACAGCATTTGCTTGGCAGAGGAAATCACTCTCCCTCCTTTTCCTCCCTCTTGTTACTGTATACAAATCAGCCATGTAAAAGAGGAATACAGTGACATCATGGTTATTTCTCCTTTCACTGACAGAGCAGAGAAGGGAAGTATTGTGTCCTCAGCCATGTGAGACAGTGGCCTAGTGTGCTGCAATACATGCTGCCTAAAGCATGATCTGAGTCTACTGCAGACGTTTACATCATTGGATATTTTATGAGATTCACTAAATAAGTGCACTTTAGCAAACATACAAAAAAGTACTTCACATATTTTAAGTGCAGATTGATTAAACTGTTATTTACAAATACATTTAAATGTAATATAATGTATTTGTATTAAATGCAATTAATGTAATTTAAGAGTGTTTATGACCCACTTAAGTAAGACTTAAGTGACTTAATAGAGTATGTCTCTGTAATGTCATAATTTTATGGTTAAAGTGTGTTGCTGCATAAACTGACATGCAATTTAGTATTTTTAAAATATCATCTTTAATATCTAACCTTTAAAAAAATTTTTGGCTTTTTGCCTGTGATTTACTATGCTAGTCAAAACATCAAAATAAGTGTACTTATTTACACATAACAAAATATTAAGTGTGTTTAAGAAACAGCAATGAAAATGCACTTTCCTTATGTACACTTAAATGACCTATTATTTTATTCAAATTGTGCAAATACAGTTTCTTAAAACGTACTTTAAAGATTTAAAGTACACATACAAAAAAAGAATTAGGTGCACTTATTTTTTGTTTTGGAGTCAAACAATAAAGATCAAGCAATCACTTGCTAAACGCAGTTAGCCAACAGATTACATTTGGTGGCTTTTATCTGTAATAAATCACACTTTCACACCAGCTGAATTACTCCCTCACACATGAACTTGCTCTAACCTTGACGTCTTGCTCCAGTGTTCGGATAAGCTCTCCGTCCACCTGTCCGGTCTGGGCCACGCGGATGCTGCGTCTCTCTGCCTTCTTGAGGCGGTACTGCAGGATGCGGCAGGTTTTGTTGGCCTGATCCAGCTGCTGTCTGAGCTCCTGGAGCTGATAGACATCCTCCTCCATGTACATGTCCCTCATCTCCAGCATCTCGGAGCGAAGCTCCTCCATCTCGTCCTGATATACACACACAATGCATCCTTTTAGAAATTACTATGCATTTTGCAAGACATTTTAGTTAGATGGGGCTTTCACTGGTGTCATCTAGGATCAAGGGTAGCATGAAATGCCACTCAAGATCATGGTAAGCGGCTACTAATATCTCTATAATGTATTATGCTGCATTATGATTTCCCTCTCGACTCTTTTACTACACTGTTTACATAATAGCGCCATGTTTAGAAAGCAGTTTTGCTCCAGATCAAGTATTTATGCCTCAAACGGATATAAATATTTCCCGCTTTTTAGAGGCTGATGGGCCACCGCGTGCTGCCACACATTTCCAGTGAATATAGGTCAACTACTGCAGCGCGCGTCACGTGCTCAGCGCGCGGATAAACAATGGAGTGAAAAGTGGGCGCGGGCGCAGTGGACTGGCTGACTGCTGCAGCATCTGTACAAACAGCTGCATTATTTAAGCAATGCGCGCAACTACCCACGAGCCTTTTAACGCTTTTATATTAGGCATGGCAAATGGAGTAGATTTGGTTCCGTCATGGTCTTGTGACAGTTTATGAAAACCGAGATTACAAAAGAATCACTGTTTATGTCTTACATATGACTCATAATAATTCCGGAGAGATGACCTGCCCATATGATAGTAAACAAGGATCTTAAATATATCCCCTGCGAGAAGAATTAATACAGTGTATCCAGTTTCAGGGGGAAGGAACATAGACGTTTAGATAATGACACATGGCAGAAATACAGTATTATACTGGTCCCTGCTAAATGTACTGTTGTTACTAGTTTCCACCAGAAAACTATAGTCTCTAGTTATTGTGTCTGCACTGTGTTTTCAGCCTTATAAAAAATTTATTGTTTCTATCTCAAAACTTCATTAACCTCTTTTTCTTGATTTAACAGTTCATTTCTAATTGTGCTAGAATGTAAGTTATGTACCAGTTTGTTTTTTAGAAATGCAATTATCTAGTATTTTCATTTTTAATGGATTACATTTTGTAAAGTAGTAATAAACATAAAATAATTATGAAAAAAAAAAGATTCTGAAAGCTTCTTATACTAATATTGCATTACAGCCTTACTGTAACTCTAACTGTACACTTTGGTAAAATGTTGATGGTTTTTGCATCAAGCACCGTTTTGGTTATATTTGGTTCTTATGCTTGTTATTTTGGAGCTTTGATGCTGCATCAGCCTATATGTGACATCCTGGAGCAAAAAGCCAGTCATAAGTAGCATGGGTATATTTGTAGCAATATCAAACAATACATTGAATGGGTCAAAATTATTCTTAAAAAAAAACATTAGAATATTAAGTAAAGATTATGTTCCATTAAGCTATTTTTGACATTTTTCATAAAAATATATAAAAATTCTGAATTTTTAATATGGTGATATGCATTAAGGACTTCATTTAGATAACTTTGAAGGGGTATCTCAATTTCAAAACATTGACCTTATGACTGTTTTTTTGCTCCAGGGTCACATATGTTCTTGAGAACAGTGTTTTGGTTCTTGGCTGTTTAAGAACTAAAACATGGATGATTTCTAAAGAACCAGACATCATGTTGAACAAACCTAAATGTTGCAACTAAGATATTTTGGTGCCATGGTGTTACTTTTATTTTACAATAAAAAATAAAAAATGTTCTTTTACCTTTAAATAGTCATTTTCCGACCTGAGTTCCTCTATTTCCCTGACTAATTCCTCATGCATTCCGTCCATTAATTCCTCAGTCAGATCCGAAAATGCCAAGGACGTGCTAGCGGGCATCCTGCTGTCGAACGAGGTGAGCGAGCGCTCATCGCCGGGAGAGACGCTCCCTTCAGCGGTCTCCATTCCCAGCGAGAGCCGATCTTTCTCCACGTTGGTCTTGGTTTGCCCACTCATGTCCAACCGTCCATGTTCCGCTGGCGCTTTGTCGCCGTCGATCCCCCCGCGGCTGCTGCTCTCGGTGTCGCTGCTGAGCGCATCTGTGGAGACTTTATTTTCCTCGGAGGCGCAATCGGAGAGCTCCGAGCTGCTGTCGGTGGGTGAGAGTTTCCCCGGAGCGCAGCCTGAATCCTTGCTCAGATCATCCGAACCGATGCTGGCGTCCGAAACTTTTCTTCGGCCGCTTTTATTAGACTTCACGGTGCTCTTCTGAGCACCGGCCGCGGACAGAGCGGGTTTGCCGGCCGGTTTACTCTTCTCTGTTTTTGTCTCCTTCCCGGTAACCGGGCTACGTCTGGACACGCGGCCGCCTAAATATATGGCTCCCGGTTTAACGCTCAGCGTTGGCGTGCCGATACCGCCACGGATTTTAGTGAGGGACCACCCGGGCACATCTTTGGGTCTTGCTGGAGACGGTGCCCGGTGTATTTTCTTTTTCTCGTTAACTTGTAGCGGCTGCGCAGGCGACGGCTGCTGTGACGGCTGCGGCTGCTCTTGTTCTCCGCTGCTGCTTTCCATTTTCTGCTTTTGCCTCTTCTCCTTCGACGAGACAAAATGCGTCGGGGAACCGGTGTCAACCTTTGTCTTGGTCATTCATTCCGTTTAAGAGACCCGAGTTTAGCTGAAATGTATCTCCTCTCCTCAAACACAGAAGTTGAACTGGTAAACGCTTCACACCAGATCAACCGACATCAAAACCTTTGGAAATCCAAAAGAGAGTGTAATTGCGCAGCGTGAGATGCTTCTGTTTTCTTCTGTTTACCACGTCTGCAAGATATCCCTGTGAGTCCCCGGCTTTGAAATGCGGCTGCTGCTCAGCTGAGTGTTAGTTGGGTTTCTTTCTCTCCGCCCAAATAGCAGCTATGACCGTGACGAATAGATCTGGAGAGTCTCGCGCGCAGAGCACTACTGCCACCAAGACACTGCGCGTGAAAAAAATAGACCTAGACACATTTGTTAATAAAACAAGGAGCACCATTTTTTTTCTGTGAATGCACTTTTTTAATTAACAAATCCAAACAAAACATTTTCCCGAAGTATTTCCCAAAGGATAGGTCTTTCCAAAACAATTTAGTGTAATGGCATTGTGAAAATATTGCAAAAATTTCCGAAGAGCCAACATCAGAGACATTCCAATAGATCATAACATTTGGAACTGATACACAATCATTCATAAATAACAAATGTATAGATTTATTAGAAAATCACTCTTTTTTCATCTGAAATGGCAGCTGAAATGAAATAGAAGGATATAAGTGGTCAAACGGTCTAATATTAGACTGAAACATTAATACAGTAAAACAGATAAACTCCAGATCTTATGGCATCAAAAACATTAGGATTTATTAAGGGTAACGGTAATATTAAAATGACAAAGAAAAACTAATGGCTCTTATGAGTTGGATGCTTTAAGTGAATGACATAAACATACAGCAGTCCCAAACTAGCTTACATACACTGTAAAACAAATCCGTAAAATTTACGTTTAAAACTGGCAGAATGTGACCGTAAAAAAACAGTAACAGCGTTTTAAGTTTTGCGATTTTAAGTTAAATTACAGTTAAATATAGTAATTTCATTTAACTGATATAATGTTAATATACCAAGCTATTAAGGTACTGAAATCTGTTTTGTACACTGACAAACTCCAAAAGCAGGTGGTAATGAATAAGTCACATGACGAACCAAAGCCCATCACAAGCAGCTTTTAAATATAAACATTTATAGAAGGTGCGCAGTGTCATTCACACAAACACTAAACACCATCATGGTGATTAAACTGAAGTATGCAATAAATTTAACATACAACATACAACCCTAATAAACATAACTGATGAGAAAACACTAAGAATAGTTAGAATAGAGTTATTTCATGGAAAAAAACATCAAATTCAAACACAATTTGAAATGCAATGCAGGGAATTCTGGGAATGCCAGTTTACGCTTTACCCTGTAAATTTTACAGGAATTTACCGTTAGCCATTTAACAGTTTTTTTTTCCATAGAATTGTAATTGGTTTGAACGAACAGAACTTTTGATCATATATGCTTTTAGAAATCCCACCCAGAGTGGTAAACAGTGTTGTCCAATTCACAAACATATTGTTCAATGATTTGAAACATTGCAGAACAAACAGTGTAGTCTGATTCCCGTACAATGACTTTTATAAATTGGCTTTTTTAGTGAGTCATGAACAGAACGACGCTTTTGGGAAACACAGCCCAGACCACTACAGAGTCTTAGCTTCTTATGATCTCGTTTTAATGATTGAATGTTTCTTTTTTTTAACGAATCTAGAAATGAAATAGGCTGTATTTATTTTAGATTTATAGAACTTTTTAATTATTTATTTTAAATCTTTAATCATTTTTTGTCTCCATAACACAGTCTCCTTTGTCTTACTTTTTAACTTCAGTCACTTGTCTGTATTGGCTTATCCAGAAGAGAGTTACATGTGAAATGTGGCATTGTTACTCATAGGTTAACTTAAAAAAAAAATCAATTAACGTATCCAGTCTTCTTGGCTACAAAAAGCTCTTCAAACAACATTATTGCCTTAGACAAAAGATCCATTAACAGCCTATTTAACACACATTGACCTTTTTGACTCCAGTATATTGGGTAAGTTGTTGGATCTGGTGAGCTTGTAGATGTTAACACTGATTCTTAATGTATACCAATTGTTTTGAAATATTCTCTTAAAAGACATCTTCCACAACGTAATCTATACATTATTTGTATTAGCAATAATGTTGGCTGTTCTATTATTATGGATCCCAGTGTGGGTTTGTTACAAAAAATAAGCAATGTTCTTACAATACAATAATATATAATAATTATGGAATCATTTTTGTTTGGATGAAAGAATTCACTAAAGACAGCTTTGTGCTAGATGTTTGAAAACAAGAATTTGTGTCATTGGAATTTCGTCTGAAACTTTTATAGTTACTTGATGAAAAATAGACTTTTGTGTGCTAAATACTGCCTCCTGCGGTGGAATGGAAGGCTGAATGATGAGGCAGGAATGTGAGCACAGGCCACATGTGCCATAATTAGTCTGTAACGAAGGCTTTGCTCAGAAACTGTCCTCCTGGCCAAACACTAGAGCCTTATTAAGGGCCCCTTCTGGGACCCTGATAAAGGTGGTGCTCCCCGAACTTCGTATAAGCACATAGTTAATGGGTTTACCCATGAGAACACTCTGCTGGAGACAGGGCAGAGGAACTGGCTGCTGTCTGTGCTAACTGAGCCGTTCTCAATGCCACATGAAAGAAGAGGATTTGTCCCAATCCTCTAGGGTCTTTGAGACCGAGGCAGATCAATGAGAGGCTTTACTTAATCTTTTATTGATTTAAAAAGAGGAACATGCATTTTATTCATACACAGATGATGCATTCCTGAGTATGTGCAACAAAACTGCAGGAAAGCAAAATAACACATGTGCCGATGGCATTATTTGCTACAAAACTGCTGTGAAACATATTTATAGTACTGATAAATAAGACCTTTTGAATGGATAATGGCAAATTGACTGCGTTTGTTTCCTGTAAGACAGCAATTATCTGTGCAGTGTTGATGCGTTGAGGGATTTTGTTACTGTTATGACTGTAATGGCTGTCAGCAGCCTTGCCACACTAGACTGAGGAATGCAAAACCCACAGGGAGACACAGAAAATACCCCCACACTGCTGCTGGATATTACATATTCTATTTCATGGTGGTCTTAATTAATGTAAAACAGTATTTTAGTCCCCTGTCCTATATACTTGGCCTAAATAACTGGGATAATGATACTAACAAGATTTCCCCTGTTGTTGCTCTGTCTCTGAGGACTGGGACCCCGCAGTCCTCTGGTCTCCATGTAATGGTTGTGGTGGCGACGATGAAGAAACTGGGTCCATAAATCCTTTTTGGTCTTGTCTGATGAGAAAAGCATCTTGTGGGCTCTACATACACATAGCTTGCCTTCAGAGTTAGTTTAAGGAAAAATTATTTCATTTGTTAAAATTAATGATTTTAAAAAATACATTGTATATTCATTTAATCATTATTAAAGAAAAAAAAAGAATGACAGGAAATATATGTTTGCATGAAAGAGAACACTGCAACTGATTAAAAACCCAATATTATTACTAAAGTGTTCTCTCTATAGTTTTCTCTGCCTACTTACCAGCAAGGAAAAGGTTGGCAACAGGCACTTTTAATTAATTAAATAAAAATAAAAATACTATATACAAATATAAGCAAGTAAAATAAATTAAATAAAACTCTTATTTTGAAAAATATTTTTGCCGTTTAGTATTATTATTAGTGCTGTCAAATGATTAATCGCGATTAATCGCATCCAAAATAAAAGTTTTTCTTTACATAGTATATTTGTAT